>JASCZW010009850.1:0-40009 GCA_034211315.2 Aedes japonicus
GTGTTCTTAAATGCACTATCACAGTTATTAATTAAGACCTTTCGATGCCAGCTACCATTTTTGCATTTGTATGATTGTATGGCAAGTACAATCATACCCTATGGCCAGGGAGTCGAGAAATTCCTTAACGAAAAATTCCCAAACCCGACCGGGAAACGAACCCAATCACCTTCAGCATGGTATTGTTTTGTAGCTGCGCCTTTACCGACTCAGTTAAGCGAGGACCCTTAACAATCAAACAACCACACAGCCATCAAAATCTCTCAATCAATAACTGTGATAGTGCATTTAGATCACTTTGTTAAAAACAGTTTACAAGCCAATTGTGAATGGCAGCACAATTAATCATCAATTAAAAAAGAGATTTGAATAAAAATGAAAAAGTGCCACAAAATATGTTCAACAAATAATGTGATCAGCATTAAAAATTAGAATGAGCAATAAAAGAGGAGTAGGATCTTCGATAATCTAATTAGACCGGTAATCTGTCAGTACGCTATCAGCTATGCGCAATTAAATATGGCAGTATTCGCCAACATGTGGTCTGAGCACTAAACCATCGCATATTCATCTTTGTTGATTTTCCTGTAAAACAGAAATGAGCAATGGATATTTATTTATCCATTGCTCATTTTACTGTTTTTATGGGAAAATCCAACAAAATTAAAAGACATATGCGAATAGTTTAGTGCTCAATTACATAATTTGGCGGAAATACTGCCATATTTAATTGCACATATACTAATAGCTGTTGCTTTATTTGATAGATTTACCGGTCACAATTAGATTATCCGAAGATCTTTTCTCATCTTTTTCGTTGCTCATTCCTAATTTTTTAATGCTGATCATGTTCATTTATTATGTATGGCACAGGCCTTAAGAATTGAGTGGCACTTTTTTCATTTTTTGGTGCTTTTTCCGGAATTACTAGGCGCAGGTAAATATTTTAGCCAATTGTGAATGGGCTTGCTGAAGGAGTTTTTCACCCGTATGCGCTGTGACAACTAATCGAAATAAATAAACTTAGACAATTTTTGTATTCATAAATCTTCTTCAAAAGTTGCATACTTCCCACCAACTAAACTCTCAGCATACCGCCGGCGACTGCCTAACTTGTATCTACCACGACAACACGCAGCCAATATCTGTCGCACATTCTCGCCACTCCGAATCCGCTTAGTGTCCGCCTCGTTTTCACACTTTCCAACCTAGCCTCCCCCCAAACAAATTCATCAACTTCACGAGGAGCAAAACCGTCCCGTTTATCATCATTATCGAGGCGAACCAACTGCGCCGAAAGGGCCGCGAAGCATGAAAGCATAGAAATAACAATAACACACCCGGAGAAAAATATATCTCCTATTTCAAAAGTTATTTCTATAAGATTTTATCGCAGTGCGGCGGCGCTGGTGTCGATATATCAGCATCACCCAACACTTTCCTCGGACCACGTGCCAAAATGAGAGCTGCTTATGTGTGAAAGTTCGCCCAAAGCAATAGTCGGAAAGTGAGGGTGTCGCATTTTCCAAGGTCCTGGAACTTGTTGTGCCATCTCGATCTTCTTTCATTCTATTACCTGACTTTCCCGTCCCCCTCCGACCCACAAAATCATGGTGATGATGATGATGATGGTGATCATGGCGGTGCTGGTGGTCCTCACGTGGGTACGAGTGGTGCCAAACATTTATGTGATGTGTTTAAAAGTGGGTGGCAAAAGCAATTGAAGCTGTTATCACATCAATCAGGGTGTCTGCATTCGCCATGTTCGTATGTTTCTCTCTCTCGTTTCGTACGAATGTTTGCTGGAACATCCCGGCCGGCCGGAGCAAGGAGCAAGGAGTCACGCCTCGGAGCCATCATTTCGACATACACTAGCCTTACCGGTTGATGCCAACTATACTGTAAGATGGCTTGAGTGGCGAACGACGACGACGCCGACGACGAAGACGATGGTGGTGATGAGAAGAAAATCTACCTTTAGTACCAGCCGTCGCATAGTCATCGGATCGTGGCAGAACAGAACCGTCGGCGATGATGAGACAGAATTGGGGTCGTGTGCAAATTATGACATGTGTCAGTTTTGATTTGTGATTTTTTTTTTGGCAATTTGATGTTATGGCAGCCTTTATGTAAAACAAATCAAATAACAGGGAAAAAGCCTATAGTGAAGTTTTTTACCCAGCAATCTTACTGATCGTTTTTTTTATCAGCTCAAAATGCTAGTGTTTCAAAGTTGGCAATGCTTGAACAAAAACCAACTACCTTCGGCGCTATTTTATGCGTTTCACCTGCTATTTATTGGTGAATCTACCTCTGTATCACCAATCGTAGTAGCCGTATTGTTTACAGTCAATTTTTGACAGCCATATCAGCCCTTCGCACAGTGCACTATTAAAGCTAGCGGCAAAACTATTGTATCAAAATACGCACCTTCAAAAGTTCTACAACTCGTACGAACACAATTTTACGGTGGGAATTGAAATAAAAAAGTTAGGGGAAAAAAACATTTCTTATGGTACACCCTAAGTTGATGAGGGAAAACTGCTCTAAATCGGTCAATTTTAAAGCTACAACAAAATTTATATATGAAAATTCCATAAAATTTTCTGGAAATAGGGACCACCCTAGTTTTAATCAACATAAAAAAATGGGCCTTAGTGATACAAACCATGTTGCAGAACATCATTTTGCTGTAAAGTTTCAAGTTTAGGCGCTGGGAGCATGTTTCTTCGTAAATTCGTGATGGTGCAGTGGTTCCAAGATGGAAAAAAGTCGAAAATCAACTTCCTCATTTTACAATACATATAGGTTTGCAATTTTGTACACTATTTGAAATTTCTTTGTCAAAAATTTCATGAAGATAGGATGAAAATTGTGCTCTCTACAATTTTTAAAGTATTGGTAATAAGTAAAGTATATTTTAAACCCATTTAAAATGTTTGGAGAATAAGAAAAAAAAAACTTCAATTCAGTTATCAAATATGAGCACACATGCGTACATATTCCACAATAGGCTTATTTTGAAGATTTTATTGCCTGCTTTCCAATAATCTGGGTTGCATCTTGCGCAAATTTGCGTAAATACGCCAGAGTCCTGGAATGTCTGGGGAACCCGTAAAATTGGTAAATTCATAAATATCGTAATAGATTACCAAGGTTCTTCCCTTCTAAGGGCATCTTCAGCGGTGGTCTATTTTTAGATCAACTTTACACCTGATTTGCATCAGCGAAACTTAAATAGAACTAGCTAAAATAGACCAATTTTTGCGTCCCCACCCCCGGTGTTGTATTTCTTGTTGTTAAACCCGCAGAATTAGCAGATTTTTCACAAAACATTTTGCCATTGATTGGTTTGACCAAATAATATTTAACGCCAAAGTGCTATGTATGCCGTTAAAGCTGACGAGCGTAAGGAATACTTGTTCTTTCGTTTGGCTGAAGGTGAGTGTGTAAATACATGCGATTCTCATTAAAACTGAATATTAGCTAATGCCGGATTTGAGCGGATAAACAAGAGTCGAAACGAAGAGGGTCGAAGATCCTGGATGACGCCCCCAACGTCGACCGTGATTTACTGCCCGGGTCATCAGAAGCCACTTTAGCGACACGCAACTATCTACAACGAGAAGCACATTCTGCGTTTCCGCATGCCAAGGGAGGTGTTCCTGGACATTATGCGACAACTAGAGTCAACTAGAGGCTTCTCCAAAATTTATCTGTATGAGCAATTTGGGAACGTCCATTAATTACGTCTCGCAAAAAATGGCTTTCTATGACCCCCTCCCACCCTATCACGTTTTATGTATGGACCTTAAATTTTTTTTTCGTGGAACACATTGCTGAAGAAAATTGAACAAGTTACTCGGCTTATTACAAGCTTTTTAGCTAGTCTTATGCTGCAATTTACTATGCTTGACATTTGGCGGATGATAGAGTTTTAGGAAAGTCATCAGGGAGTGAAAAAAGAACTTAACAATTTTTGCTAAATAAAGGGATATAAAGAAGGCAGAGATGCAATGAGGCTTCTTTCCTCAATACAACGTGCAACACATTAAGAGTCATCAATTATGCCACGGAAATTATGAGAAAACCAAGCCTCCCTTCCTCCTTCCCATTTTTATCACATTTTTTCCTGTACTTTTGTTGTTACAAAACTATCAAGTCCATCCTCTTAGAGCGTAAATATTACGTAGTACAGTGACAATTTTTTTGTTATGCTGAAACAAAATTAATCCAGCAGAAACTTCCACTCCGTACTACGATTGCATTAGTATGTGTGATCACATTGCATTGCATTTATGTGTGTGATATAGCATAATTCAATCCTTCGCCACAATGCAGCATAACAGGATTAGATGATTTTTTGTTGGCAGAATGTACAGTTCGGAATTGAAAGTGTAAGCTTTAAGCTAATTAGTCAGCTTTTGAGTTCTAAAATTGATTATAGAATAATTTAAAATTGAAGTCGCCACCAAACTTAGAAAACATCATCAACAATGGCACAATAATAATATCAAAAAAAAGAATATCGGCTGCTGCGCGCTGCAGTAATCTTCTGAAGAAACGCACTTAGAAAATTTCCACAGCATTCGGTAGCCGAACTTTTTCAAAGTTGGGAACGTGCGTGCGGACCGATTTACCGGATTTCGGTGGAAATTTTACTGTATTCCAGGTACCAATTACGGATCTTCCCAAATTTTACTGAAGTCCAGTCGAATCGGATTACCGTAACGTTCAGTTGTTGGAAAGTTCGGTAAAAAATTACCGAATACCGAAAAACATTCTAAAATGTTAAATTATAATTTTTTTTCTGTTTAATTAACTTCTTCATCATAAAATATAACCCATTATTTTTCATTTTTATGTGCATCATGAAAATCGGTTCAAAAAGTGGTTTGAAAGTAGAATAATTTCTTTTCTATGTTTTTGGACCAATCTCCTTATCTTGAAATGGTCACCCTGATGACAAAAAGAAAAGTTTAAGGTCACTACATTTTCCGAAGAGGAACAAACCCACCAAATATTCTGAAATTCTAAGTTCCGTTTCATCTTGTTGGTATGGAATTGCTGAATTATAAAATGTTACGGATATTCCGAAACTTCCTGGACGACCATGCAACAGCCACCAAAGAGCGATCAATTGTTCTCAAAATTTCTATAATGTTTTCATTTTTATGTATAACTTTTTTTTTTCAAAGACCGTGCCCATTCGCATTTGCTACTCCGTTACTGAACAGAACAAGAGTAATTGCACAGAGAACCACATAGATGGAGCTTAGGGAGATAGTCTACATCTTCAACGCAAAAGTTCGCTCAATTCGACGATGGATCTGCACCGGCGCTCAATCACGTCCTCAAGGTCTTTTCGTGGAGGGGGAAGGCTGATTAGTTTGATAACGCCGTTATTAGAGATCTGTGATCACGGCTGTGTCTCTCAAAGGTTAACACTGAAATTATTGTGGACACATTCAACAGGGCATAACTTTTATCATTGCGGTAAAAATCAACCAAATTTTGCACACTTTCTCATTGATGTGTATTGTTTACATGCTGTCAAACTCGAAGTCGTGTTTTTCGATTCAACGAAAATGGAGGTGAACCAACGCGAGTCGAGAGAACAAATTCTTTCCAAACACCTGGAATTTCCTGACCTGTCGCACCGGCAGTTGGGAAAAATGTTGAACATTCACCATTCAACCGTCTCCAGAGTGTTGAAGCGGTTCCAGGAGCGGTTGACGTTGGACCACGGCAAAGGAGCTGGAAGAAAACCGGGACCGGAGAACAAAAAGACGGAGGGAAAGGTGAAGCGGATGATTAAAGCAAATCCCAACGTCTCGCCGTGATTTGGCTAAAAAGATCGGCATGTCGCAGAGCTACGTCCAGAATGCAAAGAAGAGAGCAGGACTACATACATACAAGGTACAGAACTTCCCAAACCGCGATGAGCGGCAACAATCGACGGCTAAAACTCGGGCACGGAAGCTCTACGAGAAGATGCTGACAAAATATGGCTGCTGTGTGATGGACGACGAAACGTATATAAAAGCCGATTTTAAGCAAATTCCGGGGTTGGAGTTTTTCACCGGCAAGAGCAAGTTCTATGTGGACGACAAATTTAAGAAGAAGAAAATGTCGAAGTTCGCCTCCAAATATCTCATTTGGCAGGCCATCTGCTCTTGCGGACTGAGGAGTGAGCCTTCGTGACAAAGGGCACAGTAAATGGCGAGATCTACAAATCTGAGTGCCTCGAGAAGCGCCTTTTGCCGTTCTTGCAGCAGCACGACGAAGCTCCGCTATTTTGGCCAGATTTGGCATCATGCCACTATTCTAAAAGTGTCCTAAATGAGGCCAATTCTGTCCATTTTGTTCCAACGGACATGAATCCGCCAAACTGTCCGGAGCTGCGCCCGGTGGAGCAGTACTGGGCAATGATGAAGCGGGAACTTCGGAAGAGCAAGAAGACAGTCAAAGACGAGAAGGACATGTTAAGAAAATGAAAAAAACTGAGAAACTGGTACCGGATGACACTGTAAAGACTTTGATGGAGGGCATCAAGCGAAAATGCGTTCAATTTTACACTCAAGGCTCCACCGATTAACTTTTCTTTTGATTTTTGAAGTAAATATATGTATAAAACTACCTTAAAATTTTGGTTTGATTCTAAACATAATAAGAAAATTGAAATGACATTTTCGGTGTCGCAATAATTTCGTGTTCGCCCTTTACAATTGCCAAGGAAAGGATAGTAACTTCTGTGTGTTACTGTGTAAGCAACAGCGACAACTGCTGTATTGGTGCGGCAGGTCGGTTTTAGATCGTGGATCTACACCACTGCGGTAAGCGATGCGATTCAACGAGCGCAGTAGACTGCATTTTTGCCTTAAATCTAGTGGTGATAGAAAGTGCGCGAAGTGACAACAATGCCAAGGAAAGGGACGGGTCTGGGATTGAACTTCGACCATCGTGCCTCGGTAAGTAGAACGGCAACCACTGAGCTACCCAGCCACACGTCTTCATTTTATGTACAATGTTCATCGAACACTCTCACACATTCAACAATTTCCAACTTGGTAGTGGAGAGCAGTTTGATTTTCGCCATGCAAGTGCAAAAGTTTGATGCGTTGCTTCTCTTCTCTTCAACGACATTTTTGATAATCCGAAGCGCTTATCTCAAAATCAAAAAAAGGAGCATGATGTAACACGCATACATCTTCAAAATGAGGAGTGTGCGAACATTTTTAATGCCCGATGAAAGATAATGCGTCAAGTTTAAGGTGACCATATTTTTGATCGAAACACCTTTAATCATGATGATTAGTTTGCCACATTACGCAGACCATCTTACAGAATGAGACTGCAAAAAAACGTCATTGATCTGACTTGGTAAGCTCGTTCTATTTTTACTCATTTTGTCTATGCGGTTCCAAACAGTACAGTTTTCCTTTCATTGTTGGTATTTGTAGTTTTCAGCATTTTCGTTGATCTTGGGTTTCCTGCTCGTTGCCCTTTTTTTTCAAAAGCCATAAAAAGCTAGTAAAAGATTTGGTTTTTATCTGATCAATTTTGTAGCAATAATTTCGTGTTCACCCTTTAGTAAATTTGAACCTGTGATCTGAACATCGAACAAAATGAGCAAATCAAATCCAAGCCCATTCCAAATCCAATCAGCATCCAATTTAAATCCAATCCGAATCCAATCCAAATCCAATCCAAATCCAATCCAACCAATCCAAATCCAATCCAAATCCAATCCAAATCCAGAATCCAAATCCAATCCAACCCAATCCAAATCCAACCCAAATCCAATCCAAATCCAATCCAAAATCCAATCCAACCAATCCAAATCCAATCCAAATCCAATCCAACCAATCCAACCAATCCAACCAATCCAAATCCAATCCAAATCCAATCCAAATCCAATCCAAATCCAGTCCTTAATCTGCAATCCAAATCCAATCCAAACCAATCCAAATCCAATCCAAATCCAATCCAACCAGAATCCAAACCAATCCAAATCCAATCCAAATCCAATCCAAATCCAATCCAAATCCAATCCAAATCCAATCCAAATCCAATCCAACCAACTCAAATCCAATCCAAATCCAATCCAAACTCAATCCAACCAATCCAAATCCAATCCAAATCCAATCCAAATCCAATCCAAATCCAATCCGACCAATCCAGATGCGGATGCGTTAGTTGTAACATAATTTGTGCATCACCCCGTTTGAAGCTCAAATCTTCTGTCGCGTCTTCCCATGTCTCCCGTTTCCCATTACCCTCGGTCGTACTCTGAGGTGAGGCGGCGTGCTTTCCGGGTTCGTTTCGGGCTTTTCCCATCACCACAGATCACATTAGTAGGTAAGAGTGTTCGCCATACACAGATAGACACCGGCACAGTGCGCACCTATCAGGATAATGGGGTTGAGAGGATTTGTGTCATACACTTGCCGCTTTCAGGCTTCAATCACTTCTCTTGTTGGCATTTGGGGGCTGCAAATGGCAAAGGAATGTTGTTTCCTCTATATTCAGTGACATGGCGGGTTGTCGAATCGATTTCGGTTGCGATGATTTCACCTGTCACGTCTGTGGGTGTGTGTGTGTTTGTGTGTGTGAGCAATGGGAGATTTCGGGGCTGTTTAGGAAGGGTTTTGACTTGAATGAGTCAGGAACTTTTGTGCTTACTTTGGGGTTGGGGGAGGTTGGCAATGTACTCAAAAGCTGGGCTGAGATCATAAACTACGTAGTCTGTGCTGGTCTATGGAAAAGGACCACCGTTTGGCAGAGCAGGTTGGGTTTATGTACGTAGCTTATGGTTGGCTTCGCAGGCATTGAAATGTGTGTTGCGATTTTCTTATCAATTCGGATGTCTTCTTTCAGTACTGCGAAAGTAAGAGCATTTCGGTTGTGAAAAGGTTTATCTAGGTAGGAAAAAAGAGACACATGGATTTTTTTTGCATTTGTGGTGCATTTATTGGTATAGACACATTCACAGATTAAAATAGAACCTTTTCATTTGAAATAGTTGATCATCACCATTTTAAATTTTGAAAACGTCAATAATTCTCGCATTTCTTAGGTTTTTAAGAAAAATAAAACTTTAAAGCATTGCTTGTGTCATATTTTTATGAGTACAGTATACTTCAGTTTCAATGACAAAAAAAAAATAAAACAAACCCAAAATCAAAATGTGTGTAACGACTGTTCCAGAAAGTATAAGCACACCTTATTTTAACGGTCACTTTGAATATAATGAAATATTTCATCATGTTTTGGCTGCGTCCTTTTATTTGCACATTTTTAAATGACATAGAATCAAAAAAGTGCTCAGTTTTGTATTACCTATCAAAATGCGCGGTCTTACTCCGGAACAACGAAAAAGTATCTTGCACAAATGGTGCACTGTGAGCGGACTCTCCTTGAGAAAATTGGCCAAGCAAGAGGTTGCAAGCCTCGGAGTGCTACGATCTGCGATTCGAAAATATAGAGAACATTGTACGTTTGAAGATGGGCCAAAGAGTGGTCGGAAATCCGGTCCTGTTAGTCCGGATATCGATAAAAAGATCAGGGATGCCTACAAGCGAAAACCAGCGACTTCCGTTCGGAATGTTGCGAAAAAACTAGGGACCTCGTCTAGTAACGTCATGCGTGTGAAAGAAAGACTTGGGCTAAAAACATACCGGAAGCAGAAAAAACCCAAAAGGAACCCAAAAACAGGCCGCGTCCATGAAACCACAGGCCCGCAAACTCTACGATTCGTTATTGTGTAGAAATTCTGGGTGTATAATAATGGACGATGAAACGTATGTGAAACTAGATTACAAAACGCTTCCCGGACCACAATTCTATACTGTAGGCGAAGACAAAGACATCCCCGAAATGGAGCAGGTAATTTTTACCAAAAAATTCGGTAAGAAGGTTATGGTTTAGCAGGCAATATGCGAGTGTGGTAAAACATCTAGTCCGTACATCACAACGGAAACGATGAACACTCAGAAATACGTTAAGGAATGTCTCCAGAAGCGATTATTGCCAATAATCAAGCAGCACGAAAGTCAAGTTGTGTTTTGGCCTGATTTGGCGTCATGTCATTACGCAAAGGACACTTTAGAATAGTACAAAGCTCAAAATGTATGTTTCGTGCCGAGAGACACGAATCCGCCGAACTGCCCGGAGGCACGGCCAATCGAGACTTTATGGGTTTTAACCAAAGCAAAACTTCGAAAATTCATAAAACCAGCGGACGACATCCACAAATTTAAAAAAGATTGGCCAAAAGTGGTCAAAATAGTGGGAAGTACAACTAGGCAGAAACTAATGGGTCATGTTCGAGGAAAAGTTAAGAGTCTACGCTATGATTAAATATTTTGATTAAACGAGAGTAAAATATCATATAAAACACAAATACAAATATGATTTGCCAAATAAAATTATTAAAACTAAAAAAAACATGACTTTCTTGTTATTTTGAAAGTGTGCTTATACTTTCTGGAACAGTCTATATTATTAAATTCTCGTTGATAATTGCTAAATATTTTTGTATCTTTCTGGGATGTTCTAGGTTATCCAATTCAGATCTACAGATGTGGCAGTAGCTTTAAGGGCTATAGAAGGTTACGATATGTATTGAATGAACCACTTGGAAGGTCAACAGTCATTATTTGATAATTTTGTGATGTTCTAGGTCATTCAAACTGTCCTTGAGTTCATAACTTCATATACATACAGTAGGAATAATAGCGTGTTTTGCTATACAAAGTTACGCTACGTATTCAACCATATTTTGTGAATATTTTCGAAAGGTAAAAAAAAACATGAGATACACTGGGATGATCTAGATCATCAAAACTGTCCTTAAGTTCCAAACATAAGATCTACAATTGTAACAGTTGTTTTTTGGGCTGTATAAAGTGACCATATGTATTCAAACATATTCAATGAATTTTTTGGAGGGTCAACAGTCACTATCTTAAACTTTGTGATCCTCTAGGTAATCCAAAATGTTCTTGAGTTTAGAACTTGAAATCTACGATAGTAACAGTAGCTTTTTAGAATATTTAAAGTTTCGTCATGTATTTACGTACATTCAGTGAATATTTTCAAACGTAAAAATACACAAAAAGATACTCTTGAGAAGGTCTAGGTCATCCAAACGGTCCTGGCGGCGTTTAGAACTTAAGATTTACATTTGTACAGTAATGTTTAAGCTATACCAAGTTACTATAAATATTTATTTAAACATATTCAATTAATCTACTTAGAGGTCAACAAACGTTATAAAGCAATATGACATGTTGTACTTAATCTAAACTATCCTTGAGATCAGAACATAAGAGCTATAGTTATATCAGTAACTTTCTGGGCTATGCAAAGCTACGATGTTTTTTAAACGCATTCATGGAATATCTTGGAACATAAACAGACATTATGAGATAATCTTCGGAGTTCTAGGTTATCTAAACTATCTTGGAGTCCAAAACGTAAAATTTCTAGCTGTAGCTTTCTGGACTAAACAAAGTCACGATATCTATTTGACTAAATTATGTGAGTCTCCTGGAGAATCTAAAAAAAAAATGACATTGTTGGTGATGTTCTAAGTTACTAAAACTGTTCTTGAGTTCAGAAGTTGCGATCTACAGTTGTAACATTAATTTTATTACCTATGAAAAGTGACGATATGCATTCAAACACATTTAGTTAACCTAGGTAAAGGTCTGATAAAGGTCAGATTATCTTGGGATGTTAAAATTTGGCAACCCTGCTGCGATACTGAAAGTGGGGTTTACTGTCTCGCATTATATTTTTCAATTTGCTGCTGAAAATCCGAAAGTTAAATCGCGAGTGATCTACAGCCATAACCACAAGTGTTGAATATCTCAAAATGTTGTTACAAGGTAGGGTTTTAGCAATCTTTTTGACGATAATAAGTGATTTTATTTTCCGTAACTTTCCATGTAAATGATATGCATACTACAGCGAAGCTAACAATAGTTCAGAACTGTTAAGAACTTAATAATAAGAACTTAATAATAAATGAAGACTGTGATGTGTTTCCCATGTCTCAATCATTCTATACAAGAATACAAAAATGTTTTGTGGGTATGAATGTTAACGCCCGATTAAAGGCAGTGAAATTATATAAATATGTCATCTGCCTACCTATTCTGCCTATTCGTACACCAATCTCCATGCTTTCAGCCACAGAATGAGTGCGATTGATGAGAAGCATATGGAGATTGATGGCGACGAGGAGGTGATGGAAAACAGTTCTGCGGAAGGTGTTCCATCTTGTTACTCGTCGATTTTAGATAGTCCGGTCGAAGGTGATGACGATTACGAAGACGAAGTCGATTTCAAGGATGGAATAAATGTTAACAATCTATCAACTGCATCCAACGTTTTCCTGAAAAATTCTTCTACAGCTGACAAAACAGCTGCAAAGTACAATCCTCTAGAAATAGTTCTAGGTAATGAGCAGAAAACAAAATTAAGAGGAGCTGCGAGAAAACGGTACAAGCGAATGATAGCTGGCGGGGTCAGTCAAGATTAGGCGTATCGTCTCGCTCGTACTCCGTTGCAGACACCAAATTCTGAAAAAGGTCACGCAATGCTGATCTTAGTGGTTCAGCTAGTACTGGAGGAAATCATCGTAAAACAAAAATGTGAACCCATCTGTAGAACCGACACACGAAAAATTTTCGGTTCAAAATCGTTTACAAGTCAACTCAAATTTACGCTCTGGACGGAATCAAACGATGCAGAGCGAAAGTACACCTTTTTATAGTGCTGTTGTACATTACATTAGGGTAGGAATCCTTCCAAAAGACTACCCTAACGTGGAACTTTCTTCTCAACAATTGCTTGCAACACGAAAAGCTGGTCTTGCTAGTGTTGTACAGAAACGCAAACAAACAATTAAACCTAAGTTTGGTCAATGCTCGCTTAAAACCGTGCATCTAATTCTCACTTTTGATTGTTATTTTTGTATTCTCCCCAGCGTGGAAGTAACGATCTTTGATGAAGTTTTTTCAGAAGCAGATAATTTATCATCTCCATGCAAAGCGCTAGGAGCGGACAGTAATTTTATTGCTAGAACAAATAGACATGATAGACGTTTGCAAAAACCAGGAAACAGCTGACTTGATAAAAAGCATCGTTTCTACATTGTGTATCCCTTGCGAAGTAGAACTCATTGCTTTAGATGAGAAAAATATCCCTCGGGCTGTAATCATCATGGGATTCTTCCTAGTGAGTGCAGAAGACAGCACAGATGACATTCTAGCACTCCTGGAGAGCCAACATGAAGGTCTGTTAACTGATGAATGACACGTGACACAACGCAACATAGTTAATCAACTGCATGTTGACTTGATTTTCACAGTAGATGGAACTTCGATGGACACGATCAAGAAGTTTAAATTTCTAAAAATTACTAGTTTGGAACAGCTCCACTCCGTCGTAAACTTCCTCAGGAAATTAAATTATCCAGCCAGGTCGCAGATAATATTGTCGACAATGAAAAATCAGAAGGGCAGCGGGCTGCTCAAGCTGGGGTAGGGAAAAATATGCTAACGAAGATCTCTTTGCAAAATTTCAACCACACTGAAGATTTGGGAAGTGGGGCAAATCCTGATGCACTGTCATTACCAGGACCTAGTGGGATTACGCATGCAAACAGTGGGCTCCAGAAAAATCCTAGAGGATCTCACAGCAGCGACTTACGATCAAAGAACATTTCCCGACAATCTCCAGGATCTAGAAACATATTGAGACCTAGACGGAATACCAAAAAATCTCCTACCATTCAATCTTTTACAAATACTGTTTCTACAGATATACAAACTCTTATTCACAAAAACAAATACATAGAAAAATACAATAAAAATTTGGGTGATCGTGATACCAATACTGGGAGGGTTAAAAGCACCCCGTAAAAACGATACTTTACAGAATCCTAATAATGTACAACAATAATGTAAATACAACTACAATCAATAATCACAACCAACAAAATAATATTAATGTCACAAATACCAACAACCGTAACACCACTAATCAAATCACCCTTAATGAACCAATCAATTTCATCATGCGAAAGGAGCAACGGCTGTCCTTTACAAAAAGTTCACTCAAAGCAAACTGGACGTTGCATTAGTTCAAGAGCCGTGGTTGCTTAACAGTAGGTCGCGTGATGAAAGGTCGCCCCTCGAACAGCTATTCTTGTCAGTAGCAAAACGAATTTTTTACCAATAACTAAATTTATAAAAAGAGATATTGTCGTAATCTTAATGGAGGTCTCTACCTCTCGTGGAGTAGCAGAAATGTCTGTTGCATCCGCCTATTTCCCAGGCGATATGGAAGGAATTCCTCCACCTGATGTTGTAGATTTTGTGGCCTTTTGCAAACAGAAAAATAAACCCTGTATTATTGGATGTGATGCTAATTCATCACACAGTATGGAACAGTACTGATGTAAATAATAGAGGCGAATGCCTTATATAATATATAATAAGCAATAACATAGATATTTGTAACAAAGGATGTGCCCTGTGTGACCTTTGTAAATTCAGTTAGAGAGGGAGTCTTAGATCTGCCTCTCTGTAGTGCTAATATATCAGAAACTATTAACAACTGGCATGTATCAAATGAAACTTCATTGTCTGACCACCGACACATATTGTTTCAATATCAAGCAGCCAAACTATCAGCAGATGTTTATCGTAATCCTAAAAAAACAAACTGGGATCTATATTACAGAAATCTTGAGAGTATATATCAACTTCCTTAGGGGAATTTTAATACAGTTCAGGAAGTTGAGGAAGCTTCCGTAAACACAATTGATTTTACAGGCTTTTCAGGCGGGCTGTTCAGTTACCTTGCGTTCCACTAGTAGAGATGTATCTTGGTGGAATAAACGCTTAGAAATGCTTATGAAAAAGAATAGAAAATTATTTAATCGAGCAAAGAGAACCATGAAATGGGATCAATATAGAGTTGCTCTAACAGAATACAACAAAGAAATACGAAAATCTAAATGTTTGGACTGGAAGCGTACATGTGAAAACATTGAAAACACTCCTGTGGTTGCAAGACTGCAAAAAATCCTCTCGAGAGATCATACTAATGGCTTAGGCACTGTTAAAAAAGAAAATGACTGCCTTACTTCTAACGGATTTGAAACTTTGGAAGTCATGATGCAGACACATTTTCCTTGTTTAGTAGTAATTGGAAACAATGATAGAAACAAATCACAGTGCTCTAGTCATGAAAAAATACATCAAAGGAATGAAATTAGCATGGGAAGTAACCTCGAAAGCTTTCCAACATCTTTGGATAATTCAATAAACATAGCTAATAAAATATTTTCTAGACCTAAAGTATACTGGGCTATTCATTCATTTGATCCATTCAAATCAGCCGGTAAAGATGGAATATATCCAGCCTTCTTACAAAAAAGTAATGGATTATTAACATCATGTCTTACGAATATGCTAGAAGCAAGTTTAATACTTGCTATATTCCAACATCATGGCGTCAAGTGCGTGTTATTTTTATTCCGAAGGCTAACAAAAAAGATAAGACGTCTCCTAAATCATTCCGACCAATAAACCTATCGTCAATAATGCTAAGAATAATGGAAAAGCTTATTGATCATCACATTAAAACAATTTATTTGAAAAATAGTCCTCTGAGCAGGTGTCAGTTTGCATATCAAAGTGGGAAATCAACTGTGACAGCATAACATACACTTCTTTCTAAAATAGAAAAAACATATGAAGCAAAAGAGATTTTGCTTGCAACTTTTCTTGATATAGAAGGAGCATTTGACAACGCGTCGCACAAATCTATGACGAGAACAATGTTAAAACATGGTTTTGACATATGTATCGTAAAATGGATTAATAAAATGCTATCACAACGTGAAGTATCTGCACAGCTTGGTTGTGCGCTTGCATCTGAGGTTAAGCATTTGGGTGTTATTTTGGATTGCAAACTAAATTGGAATTTACACTTAATACAGATCATAGATAAGGCAAAAAATGCACTATATATAAGTAAAAGAACTTTTGGTAATAAATGGGGATGGCGACCAGCAATGATCCACTGGATATACAAGGCAATTGTAAGACCCAGAATTACATATGCTTCCTTAGTATGGTGGCCAAAAACTAAAGAAAACTGTGCCATTAGGATGCTAGAAAAACTTCAAAGAATGGGTAATTTGTCCACAACTGGTGCGATGCGTAGCACACCAACGAAAGCATTAGATGCAATTCTAAATTTTCTTCCGTTCATTCAATTGAAAGCCGAAAAAAGTGTACTTCGTCTCAAACGGACTAAATCATCTCTTGATGGGAACATTAGAGTACATTTAAGTATTTTAAATGTCATTCAAATAAACCCATTACTGTATTCGTTCATTCAATGTGATAGAACCAGACCGCACTGTTTGGGTGGCGGGAGGACCACAAATAAGTCCTGGATCTATCGTATTCTATACTGATGGGTCAAAACAAAATGATCAAGTAGGAGCTGGGGTGACAGGTCCTGGAGTTAATTTTTCAGTTTCAAAGGGTAGATGGCCAACCGTCTTCCTGGCTGAAATTCAAGCAATTGTGGAATGTGCTTCCCTTTGCTTAACAAGGAATTATAAACATGCAAATTTTCACTGATAGTAAAGCAGCTTTATCTGCATTGAAATCTTTTACATTTACATCAAAACTAGTATGGGAATGTCTCCTTTTACTTCACCGGCTATGTATGAATAATACAGTTAATCTTTCCTGTACATTGTGGAATCGATGGTAATGAAAGAGCTGATGAACTAGCTAGGGCTGGATCTTCTAAGCCATTTCTAGGCCCAGAGCCATTTTGCAGAGTCTCTGCATGCGCAATCAAAATGGAACTCAGGAAGTGGGAAAAGAAGATGGTGATTACAAACTGGAATATAACCACCAGTGCCCGGCAGTCTAAGAAGTTCATTACGCCTAACATATCGAATACACAGAAGCTTCTCGTTTTGTCAAAAATGACCTGTTCACATACACAGGCCTAATTACAGGACATTGTATGGTTAAATATCATCTAAGACTAATGGATAAAGTTGGAGATGATATTTGTCGCTTTTGTAATGAGGATTGCGAAACCTCTGAACACGTATTGCGCAACTATGCTGCACTTTTTAGCACAAGAACAAAATTTTTCGGTAAGAGGCTTTTACAGCTCTTTGAAATATGGTCTCTATGCTCTCGTAAGACAGTGCGTTTTGTACGACACATTATTCCTTACTGGGATAATACCCTAAATCATGCGATTATGGTTACTTCTCCTAGTAGCTTATTACCTTGAAATGGTATAGAAAAATGACTTGTGTATCACAATAGATCAAAACAATGGTCGCAGTGATAATACACCCAACAAAAAAAAAAATCTTGGGATGTTGAAGATTATTTTAACTGACCTTCTGTTCAGAACTTAAGATGTAGTAGTAATCATAGCCTTTTAGGCTTTACAAATCAACGACATTTATATACGATATTCAAACATATTTAATGAATAATCTGAAACGTCCACAAACATCATATGATAACCTTGTTAGTTTCAGATCATTCAAACTGTCTATCAAAACTTAAGATCTAAAATTGTAGCAGTAGCGTTATGGCTATACAAAGTTAAGCTAGCTTGTTTGTTATAGAACTTCCCAAGATTATCTCATAATGTCTGTTGGTCTTCTAGGACATTTATTGAATATGTTTAAATACATCTCATAACATTATATAGCGGATAAAGCTACTGTTGTAACTCTAGATCTTAATTTCTGAACTCCAAGACAGTTTGGACGACCCAGCACATCTTAAAAATATTTCCTACTTTTTTAAAATCATTTCTATGCCATTGAGCACCAAATCAATCAGAACACATCTAATTGCTTGTATAATAACGCTTGGAAAAAATATGGGATGATTCAAAGAATATTGCATTTTACAATCTAAATGGCTAACATTTAGTTGCGTTGTCCTACGTCATCAGTTTGAACCAGAGATCGAAATTCTCACTCAGCTGGGTGAACACCATGCTCTCTCTTAAGCAGATTGTCGATGAGCAGCGAACCGTTCACATTTTCATCTTTCCTTTTTCGCCGATAATTCATTATCATCTCTCTTGCATATACGAAAATATCTCTCTCCAAAACTCAACGAACATATTTTCTCATGTCACATTTTTCACTGAAAACATGCTTAGATCGTATTCGAGGAGCAAATACCGAAAACTGCCGTTGCTTTTCTCGCGAAATCTGCTGTGAGCGTATAAAAGTCTCTCGCTTCTCACATTCTCATTTGTTTCTCCAAGCAGATGGAAAAGGACGTTTCTCTTCTCAAGTAGGCGAAAATTTCGGTTTCTGGTTTGAACAACTCAATGTGGCTGTACCTTATAGTTTTTAAGAAAAATTAAACCTCAAAGCATTGCTTGTGTCATATTTTTATGAGTAAAGTATACTTCAGTTTCAATGACAAAAAAAAGAAACAAACACAAAATCAAAAAGTGTGTAATAAAAGAGGTGCCTCCTAAGCAAAGGCTTCAATTTGTTATAAATTGAAAAACTTGCACCCCTTTTTATACGAGCAACTGAACCTGAAACACCGACCGAAAAGCCACAAAGTTGGCCTGTTATTGCTACTTTCTTTCACTCAAAAGCTCGAAAATGCCACCCTCCCTTCCCGCCACATCGCGCAGAGGTTTGATGGCATATGCATTTTCCACCAGCCATCAGCCCAACGGCATCCACCTTCCACGGAGCGGAAAGCTCAAACATTTACGGAGATATAAAACAACCGACCGAAGCATCATCGTCCTGTTCTCGTCGTTCGCATCGTGTTGCAGCGGGCACTTCCTCCTACCCGAATTGCATTTGCTCCTTCCACCCGTTTGATTTATCTTCGAGATGAAAATCTGTACCCCGCAAAAACCAACAAAGGGGAAATCTCGCCGGCAAGCATGCGGAGGAAACTTCTCATATATTATAAATTTGTTTTTTTCGCTTCTCAAATGTCAGTCGTCGTCGTTGGCAATGGCGTTGAGCCTCAGCTGTTAGCCTGCTTTTTTCTTTGTTTCTGCGTTTCTCTTTCCGAACGTTTTTGTGAAGTGCGTTTTTTCCCCCATAATGCATGTTTTCCGTTGCCAGAACTAGCTTCGATTTTGAACGGTTTTTTTGTTTGTTTCTTTAGTTGAAAATCTTTTCCAATTTTTTTCCCGTTTGCCATGAGCACATTCCTTAACCGCCAAGAATAAATACAGAAGGAGCAAGTTTTCGCCTCGCAAGTTGCATTCCTGTTCCGGAGGGAGAAGAAAACTGAAACACATGTGCCGTGCCAGACGGCCTGCTGCCGGTTGTGTGAGCGGTTTTTCCTTCTTTCCTTCAGTTCGGCAACTTGTTTCTTCAAAAGTCGAGCAAATTATTTCCACACCATGGGCCGAAATTGCAGCCTTTCTTGCGTGGGTGGAAAACGGAAGAAGATGGGTGCATCTTGGGAAACATTTCCATAAGTCGTTTGGGGATGCGAGGGGACAGAAAAGTTCCGACGATGACGACGATAGGTAGGTAATTGGAAATTTTCAAACTTGTGACTTCTTGAAGTTACGAGCTTTTGAAGCTGAGGCAAAAGTTAGCGAAGCTTGTTTTTCCGACTGGAGTGTGAACGTAAACTACCTAATGCGAACCGGAAAATTACTGTCGTATTGTGTCGAAATTCGGTGCTGTCGAGTTTGACTTTTGGCACGTGCTGGAGGATTGAGGCTGCATGTGAGAAAGGTGGTTTCTTTTGGAAACTTCGAATAAGCGCTGCTCGTGGAAGACGTAAAGGAAGGGTTAATTATCGATAGCAAACATTGTTTCATAATGTCATTGGAGTAATGCGTTTATTGTGTGACAACGCCTGCTTGGTATTGAACGTAAAAGCATCTTCAGAAGTGGCTATTTTTCGACGAACTTTATAGGGTAGGGAACGACTTAATCAGTGGTGACTGTTTTCATCAGTTGCTGTGAAATAGGTGGGCGAGCGATTCTAGAGTTGCTTTCGAGGTACCTCGAGTAACTCACGTTGCTCAGCAGGCGAGCATTGTAATTAATTTTCTCTCTGTTTTGGCACAGAACCTGTCAAACAAACCGCACATTAGATCATAAGCTCTCATGTGTGCACGATTAGATACAAGCAATTTTCAATGTTTTTAATTATCTCCTATTAACTCTGATTTTGAACATAACCTATATTCGCTCAACCCACATATGAGTAATTCTCGCTGGAACCAGGCCGCCATTGGCACATATCTTTTGATTTCAAATTTTTCATCGCTATTAGTTAGAATAGTTTGAAACAAGATAAAAAACGCTTTGGTTGAGCCAAATTGATGGACCCCTCGTTTTCTAAGGGACTAAACATGTTGTAAAAATGTCGATTTTTGGATAATTTCAAGATAAGTAAACATGTTATATCACAAAATTTTACATTGAAACATCTTCAAAACTCGTTGCTGTTGTATAGAGGATAAATAAAGCTTTCAATTGATGTTAAAAAAAATGTGGCGGCCATATTGGATTTGGCCGCCATCTTGAATTTTATCAATAATATTTTTCGCACCATTTTTCGCTCAATCCGAATTCTGAGCACACCATCTGAAAGCTGAGAAAAAAATACATACGATGCAGTCGAGAAACTAGGTGTGCATTGACATTTACCCGATAAAAAAATATTTTTTTTAAAAAGAGTTTGACGTTTTTTTGCGTGTATTGCGCAATATCAATATGTATCATATTTCTATACGCAACAAAGCATAATTTTGCAATCACTGTTTTTTTTTGTGTTCTGTAGAGTAAAGAACAATCATTTTAACAATGTAACAATTTAATTTTAACAATCAATTCGGTGCATAAGTATGAAAATTCCAAGGAAAAAATGATTCTATTCATGGCTGTCAATGCGCAACAGGGAATATAGTTTCATTCACTGGCTCACCATGACAATTTGATGTTTCGAACCAAATAGAAGAAGAAGACTCGTTTATGATAGCGGAAGTTTGTTTGTTTTGTACATCCGATTAGTTCAAAGTTCTTGAAAATGGCGAAGAACCGTACTGTACGGGTACCCAAAAAGGAATTTTGTTGCAACTCGTTTGCCAAAGCTGATCATAAAAGCTGGAGAAAATCTTCGAAACTGACAAGTGTAACACAAAAAATCGTGAATTTTTTAGAATCTATTGGATCCACGACCGTTCCGGAACTTCATGAGAAAATATGTACTACATGCCGCTTGCAAGTGACCCGTCAGCAGTCAAACCGTACTTTTCAGCCGATGGAAGTTGTTGAAAACGGAGATGACGTTTACGTTGAAGAGGTTGGAAACATTAGTGAGCATGATTTCTAAAACATGACGGAAATTCTATCCCGAATTGGGATCCGGAATGTCAACAGAAGAGAGCTGCGACGGGAAACCTTCCGCTGCGAAATGCTCAAACAAGCCATGATTGCAATAAAACAAATTTTGAAGGTTGATTGCGAAGTGTACTATGACGATACTAACGTGCCAGTTGTCAAAGATATGCTTGACAATTGTAAGATCGCTTCAAAACCGGTCAAATTCTAAATTTTAACATTGCTCACTCCTTCGTGGAGCAGGCAGAAAATGATGGATGAAACAGGATGCAGTAAGTATGGTAAATGTCATCAACATGCGGAAGCTAATCTTCCACAATTCTGCAGGTAAATGGTTCGTCGAAAAGGCTCAACAAGTTCGTGCTTCGAAGGGAATTCTTAAACTTCCAGATGCGGGTACATCGGTAACAGAATTGGAAAAGGTTGCTCAGGAAGAGGCAAAACAGTACTATTTGGACTGTAGTACGTTAATGCCAGGTATTCGGGATAAAATCAGTGTAAAGACACCCACCGGTCGAGAAAGTAGGCAAAAACGTTTGCTTCTTGGGTCACTAAACGAAATGTTTGCAAACTTTAAAGAACTTTTCCCAAATTTGAAAATCGGATTTTCTACGTTCGCTAAGCTGCGACCTTCGGAATGCATACTTACCGGAAGCTCCGGTACGCATACAGTGTGCGTATGCATGAGGCATGAAAATATTGAATTGTCATTGCGTGCGGTGAAAGCCTTACCGATAATACGAGACAGCTGCTTGAGCGAGCTGATTCAGGAATATTTAGTATGTAAAAACCCTTCTCCTCAATGCTACTTTTTGGAATGCACAGAATGTCCTGACTTGAGTGATTTTAGTAGAAAGTTACTGGATGAAATTGAAAAATTTCCTCTAGAAATCATCAAGTTTAAAAATTGGATTCCGATAGAAAACCACTATCAACTTGTTGATAACACGACAAGCGCACCTGAAGAGTTTGTAGATAACTTCAGCAATCTGCTCAACGGCTTCTTGCCACATTTCTTCATCACAAAGGTACACAACTGACAAAAAAATGACCCATTAATACTCATTTTATGTTTATATTCTTAGGCACAAAAAGATTATCTATTTGAGCTGAAGTCCAATCTGAAGTCAAATGAAGCTATCGTTTACGCAGACTTTTCAGAAAACTACAAAGTAACCATTCAGAACGAGATACAATCGCACCATTTCGCAAGGCAGATGATTACAATTCATCCACTCGTGATTTATTATAGAATCGAAGGAGAGATTCTTCATAAAACATTAATTATTATTTCACCTGTTCTTGAGCATAACTATGTTTTGGTTCACTGCTGTTTTGTTAAGCTGTTTGAGTTCATGAAGATCAATCTTACGCAGATAACAAAGACCCACGTGTTTACCGATGGAGCTGGGAGTCAGTACAAGAACAAATAAAACGTCACCAACATCACATTTATGAAGAAAAATTTTCAAATAGATGTAGACTGGAATTTTCACGCCAGTTCTCACGGAAAATTTCCATGTGATGGAGTGGCGGGAACACTTAAACGTGCTGCGCACAAATACAGCTTAACGCCAAAATAGAGACAAGCTGATAACAGATGCTTCCTCATTCTATGCATGGGCTGTAGAGCAACAAGGACAAACAATGTCTTTCAGTTACGTGGGACAGCTCGATTACGATACATCGTTGGCTAAACTGCAAATTCGAGTGGAGAATGTTCAAACCATCAAAGGGACTCAAAACTACCATTATTTTTTGCCACAAAACGAGTACATAATCATATCTAAAAATATTCGAAGAGCTCTGAGATAAAATTCCACAACCTTAGATTTAAAACATGAATATGAACTTTAGGAATCTAAAAATGATTTCATTATATTTATTTTCATTTGAAACAACTAAATTATATTGTATTTAATACTATTCCAACTCATATCGGAATTTGAAAAATAAAAAAAAGGAAAAACACGCTAAACTGCTAATAATCAAAATGGCGTCTTAAACGAAGATGGCAAATTTTTTTTTACTTAAAATGATTGTTCTTTACTCTACAGAACACAAAAAGAAACAGTGATTGCAAAATTATGCTTTGTTGCGTATAGAAATATGATACATATTGATATTGCGCAATACACGCAAAAAAACGTCAAACTCTTTTTAGAAAAAATATTTTTTTATCGGGTAAATGTCAATGCACACCTAGTTTCTCGACTGCATCTTATGTATTTTTTTCTCAGCTTTCAGATGGTGTGCTCAGAATTTGGATTGAGCGTTGCGTCCATAGTGAAAAATCGATATTTTTGATAAAATTCAAGATGGCGGCCAAATCCAAGATGGCCGCCACATTTTTTTTAACATCAATTGAAAGCTTTATTTATCCTCTGTACAACAGCAACGAGTTTTGAAGATGTTTCAATGTAAAATTTTGTGATATAACATGTTTACTTATCTTGAAATTATCCAAAAATCGACATTTTTACAACATGTTTAGTCCCTTAGAAAACGAGGGGTCCATCAATTTGGCTCAACCAAAGCGTTTTTTATCTTGTTTCAATATATTCTAACTAATAGCGATGAAAAATTTGAAATCAAAAGATATGTGCCAATGGCGGCCTGGTTCCAGCGAGAATTACTCATATTTGATATACTCGTACAATTTGATATCGTGTCTACTACTGTTCTTGCAAGCAATTGCCTTTTTTGAGAAGAAGTTGTTTTCATTACAGCTGAAACTGGTGGGTCTATTTAAAGTTAGACTTAATTGGAGACATCTTCAATTAAGTCATTATTTGGAGATCTGAATTAATGGAATGGAATTTAGAGATGTCTCCAAGTAAGTCATACTTTGAATAAACGCACCACTTTTGGCTTAACCTGCTATTTGCTATTGTAGCATTATTCCATCAGACGGTCGGACTATGAACTGGTGCTGTGGAACAAGGTCAGGGAAAGAGATAAACGAGCTCAGCCCACTTCACTTCGATCCTATCTTCAATCTTCTTAGAATCCATGTTCAACAAATTACCAATCTCTACATATCGTTACCATACCTGATCAATAGAATTCAGTAAAGCCGTCCGTATCACGTACCTTATATATTTCATATTCCTAGAACTCTCATAGTCGTGAAATAGGGCTCGCCGTTGTTCCATCTTCTATTGCCATTAGCAAAATGCCCACAATTCTTGCAACAAATTGGAGGCAACTTTCTGAAACCCCGGCAACCGATAAGAACCAATGAAGATTGATTCAATTTAAAGCATTATTAAGTTACTCGCGAGTTACTCGGTGCATCAAAGCATCTCCGTGTAGAGCTGTCTCACCCCTAGATATTTTCCAAATTATGTATGTATTGATTAGATGTATGATTTATACTTAACTTCCAGTCCGCATCGCGCTCTCATGCCGTACGGTTGGTATCGGAAGTGCTATTGCAACCTAAAGCCTGTCCACGATCAATTTCGGGCACTTTTCTATCAGTGTAGATTCACTTAGATGACAGCTGGTTCAACATGTTTACTTTCAGTAAAATGGCGTCGAATCAAGTGGAACTGCGTAAACGCATTGAAGGGTGTCCACAGTTAAATTGCATCACTTTAAACTCGTCCTCAAAAACAAGTCTCGCAACCGATTGTCATGAGATTTTCAGGGAATAAAATACAATGTATAATCTTCGTTTAAGTGTTTTTATTTTACTGTATTTCTTTACCAAATCCAAAAACCCGAACTTTCTTCTGATTACCACGCATAAGATTTTGTACAACGCTTGAACCGATTTTTTTTCTGTTTTAAACCATGACTTCAACATTGCCTGTTCTGTAGTGACAACTTTAGGATGCTTACGAAGTTCGTGCTTCATTATGGCTCCATATTTTTAAAGTTGCCGCAACTTTTTCTCGACATTTGTGTGTACAGCTTACGCGCACGTGTTTCAGCTGTCCAATTCTGTTTTTCATTGCGGTTTGGAGCTTGCTGAACTTTGAATGAACGGAGCCCGGTTCGTTTCTTGGTTTTCTGCACGAAACTTTTGGTCAAGCGACATTCCGAACGGAACAGTTGGGTTTGCGATTAAAGGCACCAACCACGCGCTTGGGATCCTTCACACATTACGGAACACTTTTTTTTGCCACTCACCCTCTTCCGATCGACAGTTAAGCAGTTAAGTTCCCCGAAACGTTTTATGACACAAGACACTGTAGACTGGTGAATTTTCAACATCTTTCCGATGGCTCGGTGTGAAAGAAGAGGGTTGTCGAGGTGCGTGTGCAAAATGTTCTCGCACACTTGCTGTTCCTTCGACTCCATTTTCGAAACCACGACACATTTCACAATGAAACTCACACAGTGTAAACAATACACGCTGAGGTCATTTCACCCAAAATTTCATTGAAATCAACTCAAAGGGCGAAATGTTACAGCTTATAGAAAGTGATGCAATTTACCAGTGGGCACCCTTTATTCCTATTCGAACCATGTTTGGTTCCCGAAGGGCCACCCGGGTTATTTGCTCGGACGTCGGTTTGTAATTTCTTCTGCCACTGTGGCAAATAAACGAAAACGTAAAAAAACAATCTATTGATTCGCCTTCGAATGAAATTTTTGTACAGTGTGTCTCACAATAGGTGTCACCTTTTTTCAGTCTTGGTTTATTTCAGCTGTGTAGGTTTAACAGTGGAATTCAGAATACCCGTTTTGAGTGTTTTGTTTTTTACAGCTTATCGCTGTCTTAAAATTGCATTTGCAAAAGATTAGACCGTGTCTGATATTCAATAGCCTTAAGCAGCGTTTTGTTTTTCTTACCTTGAAATGGTTCAACTGGAGACTGGAAATGTTCATATCCAACACAAAGGAGGTGCCAGGCGAACTGCCGGAACGAAGAAAAATATCAAATGTGTGAGGGAGCGAATAAGACGTGAACCGGTAGTATCTGGCCAAAAATTGAGTAAACATTTTCAAATGTCCCCTGCTTCAATGAACAGGCTCCTCAGATATGATCTAGAACTCAAGCCGTACAAGAAACAACGGGTTCACGGGTTGACGGAGCGTCAAAAGCAAGCCAGGGTTCAAAGAAGCAGGAATCTTTTGGATCGACTCGATGACTGCGAGATTATATTTTCGGATGAAAAGCTCTTCCTCCTTCAGGACAGTCATAATCAACAAAATGATCGTGTGCATGGCAAAAGTCTTGCAAATATTCCAAGAGATAAACTAGCTGTAGAACGCTATAAGAATGTATCGAAAATCATGATATGAGACGCCGGTCCACGAAAAGGAAAACTTCCTCTTTTTTTTCATAGAACCTCACGTAAAAATCAACACTGATTAGTACATCGAGCAGGTTTTTAAGAACCATCTTCCTCATGCTTCAACACTGTATGGGAATGCACCATATTGTTTCCAACAGGACTCAGCTCCAGCTCACAAGGCAAACAAGACACAAGCGTGGTGCGCGGAAAATTTGCCCGATTTCATCACAAGCGAAGAATGGCCTGCATCTTCACCGGATCTCAACCCACTTGACTATCTTGTTTGGGGTTATGTGCTTCAACATATACGAATGAGCTAACTTTAGATCGATTTAAGAAAAATTTGGTTGATATTTGGGACCAAATTCGTCAGTAAATTGTGCGTGCCAGCTGCGATGGGTTTACAAAGCGTTTACGGAAAGTTATCAAGGAAAAGGGCATGTATCTTCCAAATGAAAAATAAATGCTATTGATTTGGATGATTTGTTTTGCTGTAATCCCATTTTGTTTAAGTGACACCTATCGTGAGACACCCTATAAGTAATTAATTTGATATGATCACAGATCCGCAGTAGTATTTGACATGTTTGAGCTTCCTGCGAAAGATTGCTCCTTAGGTTGAACAAATACCTAATGTAGTACTCAATTCTGGTGCTTTTGAATATCCTATCGTTTTCAAGTTCTGAATGGTACTATCAGAAAGATTTCGCAGCTCTTGTGAACACTTAATTTCATTGAAAGAATGTACACATGTGATTTAACATACTCTGCTTCTATCTGAAAATAGAACAAATAATTTTATTATAAATGTTATAACACAAAATATATATAATTGAAACTCACCTTGTCTTTTGCTGTAGGACTACGTCTTTTTTTCTTTCATACTGTGGTACAATTAAAAAAAAACAATTGTGACTGTCACGAAAACTAGTCGGGTTTTGAGCGTCAATATCTCAGTCGGTTCTCCATACATTTTCAGAATGTTTGCCCCAATCGATCGGACATATTTCCACGCGTCGATTCAAATACATAAAACTATTGATTTTCACCATTGAACTATTGAAAATTTTGTAAATATAAGGTTATGTCTAATAATTTCATTTCGCAGAATTTAGTAAATGCCAAGTATTTTCCTATCACAGACTTCAAATGTAAGTAAGGGAGATCTCATATAATGCTGTGAACGATATAAAAGGGGTTAACCCAAGCATGGCTTCGCCGACGACGTTGATATCGTAGCACGTAACTTTAAGACGATGGCAGAAACGTACATCAGACTTAAGGCTGAAGCTGGTAGGATTGGGCTTGTGATTAATGCGTTGAAAACAAAATACATGTAGGGAAGAGGCTCACGAGAAGCTAATGTTAGCCTCCTAGCACGAGTTCAGATCGACGGTGATGAAATCGAGGCAGTAAAGGGCGATACGGTCAAAATTTGGTCAATATCAACTTGACGTATTTCTTTCAATTTTGCATTTAAAAAACCTGAACACCCCTCATTTTGAAGGTGTGTGTGTGTAGAATGTTGCTCCTATTTTGATTTTGGAATTCACTCTTCAGTTGTCAAAATGCCGTCCAAGCAAGAAGAGCAGCGTATCAAAATTTTGCTCGCGCATCGCGAAAATCCGAGCTACTCGCACGCAAAGTTGGCAAAATCGCTAAAAGTTGCCAAATCAACCGTTACAAATGTAACTAAAGTGTTTGGGGAATGTTTGTCGACAGCCAGGAAGTCTGGATCGGGGGGAAATCGAAAACCGGAAGCCGCTGAGACGACAAAGAGAGTTGCCGGTAGTTTCAAGCGAAACCCTAACCTATCTCTCCGAGATGCCGCAAATAAGCTGGGTGTATCGTCTCACAACCGTGCATCGAGCCAAAATACGAGCCGGACTATCGACTTACAAGAAGGTAGTGACTCCAAATCGCGATGATAAACAAAATACGACGGCCAGAGCGCCGGAGGCTGTACACGACGATGCTGACGAAGTTTGACTGCGTGGTAATGGACGACGAAACCTACGTCAAAGCCGACTACAAGCAGCTTCCGGGACAGGAGTTTTATACGGCAAAAGGAAGGGCAAAGGTAGCAGATATTTTCAAGCACACGAAACTGTCAAAGTTCGCAAAGAAATATCTGGTTTGGCAAGCCATCTGTACCTGTGGCTTGAAAAGCAGCATTTTCATAGCTTCCGGACTGTCAACCAAGAAATTTACGTGAAAGAGTGTTTGAATAAACGTCTGCTGCCTTTCCTGAAGAAACACGGTTGTTCCGTACTGTTTTGGCCGGATTTGGCATCTTGCCATTACGGTAAAAAGGCCATGGAGTGGTACGCCGCCAACAACGTGCAGGTGTTTCCCAAGGACAAGAACCCTCCCAACACGCCAGAGCTCCGCCCAATTGAGAAATACTGGGCTATTGTCAAGCGGAACCTAAAGAAGACCAAAAAAACTGCTAAGGACGAGCAGCAGTTCAAAGCAAACTGGCTTTCTGCGGCGAAGAAGGTGGACAAGGTGGCTGTACAAAATCTGATGGCAGGGGTCAAGCGTAAGGCCCGGCAATTCGGATTTGGAAAAGCGGAAGCCTAACTGAATATTTTTCCTGAATTTTATACTAATTGAACTTGAAAAAGAAATTTAATTTGATTTTTTCAATAAACGATTTCACCGATTTACACGCGTTTTCCCTTGACCAAATTTTGACCGTATCACCCTTTAGGTATGAGTTATTCCACATTTTTGGGAACTGACCTGAGTCAATCAACAAATTGAAGAGCCAAAATAAAGGCAAAGTTAGTTCAAATGCTGGAGGGATTCCATCAGGTCCCGCACATTTCGCATCATCAAGATTTTTCAAACCAGCAAGAATGTCTTGAACATGTACCTGACTAACTCTAATGTCATTTGAGGATGCAGGAAAGAATAAAAAATAATCTAGATCGCGATCATCATGTGAAAATGTCGTGTAAATTTCTTGGAAAAATTTTGCAAACATGTCACAAATCTCACCAGGGTCTCCAGCGCTTTTGTCATCGAGATGCATTTTTGAAGGAAAGTAGTTTGATTTTAATTTTGTTCTGCATTACCTGAGAAACTGTTTTGGACATGATTTGATTTTACTCTCTGTTCTGAAACTATACTCTTGCAATTCGGAATTGATCAGCTTACACAGATATTCAGATAATTTTGCAGATTGACCCAATTGTTGTATTTTTTGTAAATTTTGCCTTTTGCTTCTGATTTTTCAATTTTGATCTCAGGGGAAAGATCCGAGAGGATTTCTTCAGCATTTTGAAAAAATGTTTTGTATGTGTTTTTGTTAGCATGATCAGGTAGGAAACACACAGATACAAACACATGCATTTCACCAGCTATTTACGCTTTAACCCACACATGTTCAAACTCCTTAAATTTGGTAGAGGGAATAAGTTCGGTATTAAATTTAGATGAAATCGCAATGAGGACACCACCTCCAGACCTCCTTTGTGCCATTTCATGGTCACGGAATACAAAAAAAATCATTCCCAAAAATTTCTTCACTTTTAATGCTCTCATTCCAGCTAGTTTTTGCACCTAATATGAAAGAAAAAGAGAAACTCAATGAATTTTTGTAAATTGTTTTCATCTTGGATGAGCTTTTCATACGATTAAAGGTCTGACAATATATCAGCACTTCAGTTACATTAGAGTGTGAAGAAAGGTTTGAGAACTTGTCAATACAATTAGAATTACTTAATTCTAAATATTCTACCTGTTCAGAGTGCGTCAGTTCTGTTGAAACCCGTACGTTGGCACGAACACGATGAAGAATGGTTTGAAAATAATGTCCTTAACACCGGCCGAAAGGTCCAATTTGAAGATGAAGTTGGGCATTCTTGACGTAAATGCTGTTCAGCTGGGTATGGGTTAATAATTTCTCCACGTTGAAACCTAATACGCTGATGCAGGAGCCCCTGAGAATCTTTCTTTAGCTGCTGCTAGGAGGTCCTTGTCCAACGGAAGAGAGCTGCAAACGGCACGCTGAACGTTGTTAATATCCAGAATTCCATTGTCATTGTGATTATCATGGGCGTTGCGGCTGTTATCGCTTACATCACAGCCAATACCATGATATATATTATGGCTATTCATGCGACGACAATCGTCGGTTTTGATCTGATTTATTATGTGCGTTATGCCGAACGAAGTGATTTGAAAACAACCATTATAACTCTGGATGATCTGCAGAAAAGGTTTCGAACCACTTTCTGATCCAGACACCAGTGAGCGCAAAGGCTCTGGTGTTTGATTTGGGAACTTCAATGTATTACAATGAGAACAAACTACGCTTATTGATCCAATGGTGACTGATATATCCACATTGTAATCAACCAAAGGGTCGTATTGATAGGCAGAATGTTGAACATTTTGTGGAATGTACACAGAAAAAAATAACTAATTTTAACAAGCGTGTAAAATATCCTCTCGTTTAAATCCAAGCTAAAGGAGACGTAAACAACGAAATTGTTTGCAACTTTTCATGTGCCATACAACAATATTGGCATCTTTCATACAACAGGCTTAAATTTACATGAAATATCCCATTATTTTCTGGCAAATCTAGCATTCCTTTTATGTGCATTATATAGCGCAAAAAATTCAATGTTTCTTTTTATCAGTATAGGCTTGCCTTCGTAGACAATTGATGAGGTCATTTTGGGCGCGATTGTCAACAGATATTTCTGATACTAGCCGATTACGCTTCTTTCTAACTCTATCGCATGTATTTTGAGATGCTCTTTTTTTCCCTCAAGCCCGTGCCATTCGTTGTCGATCTGATTCAGTTTGAGTTGCACGCTGATCGTCGCTTTGTCTCATTCGAGTATTTGTTGAGTAAACAGCCGTGCGGTTTGCCACTACCGATATTATTCCGTCTAGTTGGAGGCATTGTACAACAATACTTATTGAAATTAACTGAAATCGCAAAATTCATTAGTATCTTTTTAATTTCTAGTAATATCGTTGTTTTCACCTTCCTGATACACTTTTGATTAGACGGCGAACGATACTAATGTAACTGATAAGTAAACTTATCATGTGTAAATATCTGTATATAAAAAATTGTAAATAGTTATTATTAAGCCTGAATTGAATTCTTTGCATCCAAGTCAGTACTGAATTCAAACCCAAATTAAACATTCAACCGTCACCATAATTGTACACAACCACTGTTATGTAAAGCCCACAAAACCCTTTACTATTGAAAGGGGAAAAGAAGTAAAGATTAGTACAAATGAGAAATCCAAAACGATCGGTCGCAAGTGTTTTATACGTTATTCCGGGAAAATACAGTGATTACAGCAGCCAAATCCAAGTATTCTTAAAGTGTTCGAAAACCCAATCTTCCAGTGGTGGCCAAACGTGACACAGTATATTCCGGTGAACATCGCGAGCGTGTAAACCGTGAGTGAATTCGTGATCGGAAAGGTGATTCGTGATCAAACGGTTGTATAGAAGTGTGAAGCAGTTTTCAGTGGTGAAACCATTCTCTCCCGTGATTTGATGCACCGCTATTGCACATAGCGGATAATAAGATCTCCGGAGGCCGGCAATTAGAGCTGCACGCTCGAACAGTAAACAAACAATTACACATCTGTCATTTAAAGAAGGAAATAATACTATCACTTCCATTGACCTTCATTCATTCGATCAACACAGAAGGCCCAACATTTGAAACAACACTTCGAGCCCCTTTCTCGCAAGCCGTTGGTATACACGCAACCACAGAATCGTCGTGTAGGAGAAACTTCCTACCTGATGAGGTATTGGTTCGCGTGGGTTTACGCTTTGATAGCTCTTTGACAAGTTGATCCAGGATTCTTGACCAACAATAGAATAGGGCCTATCAACATTTGTAGACATACACTCCTGAGCCTTTTTTCTAGCAAGCCATAGACTACACACGCAAATCACAGTGTAGAAAGACTTTTCCCTACATGATTATGGTATTGGTATGCGTGGATGGCTTATGGCTTAAGAGAAAATGGGCCCAGAAATCTTTGTTTACAAATGTTGATAGGCCCTATTCTATTGTTGATCGCTGCGAGGTGTCACCAATCCAAACGTTTCAGTTTATAAGTGCATCTACACGCTATAAATAGTTTACACTGAAGTTACTTTATACACAGGAATGAGTGCGATGGAAAAAAAAGCTCCTCGAAAAACCAAGTAAATTCCTGAATCCTCGTTAAAACACGTAATTTACAAAAACTCCGAAAAAGGGGGAAAGGTAGGGTTGAGACGTGTGGTATCTATGAACGGTATCTACTCGCATGAATAACAAAAACTGCGTATTTTTTCCGCATACCACGTCAAAATCCGACAACCCCGTAAAAATTGCGAAATAAGAGACTTTAGTGTATTATCATTTTTTGCATATCTTTTCAAACGGTCCTAAGAAACAATCAGTGATTCTCTCCTCTCTCGTTCTTTGTTTTTTTATTTGTTAATTACGAAACCATTATAATAGTTTCCAACCGTTCCTCCTTACAAACCAAAAGATGGTCTTGCTGTCTAGCATATTATGATATTCCCATACAAAATCACAATTTGGTTGTTATGATTTTTTTTTTTTTCATTTTCCAGTAAACTTTCTAATTTTTTCTTCATAAACACAGATAAAAAGAAACACTGAATTTTCTGCGTTATCTAATGCACATAAAGAGAATGCTAGATTTTGCAGAAAATAATGGGATATTTCATGTAAATTTAAGCCAGATAACGCATGAATCTAGCCTGTTGTATGAAAGATTGCAAACAATATCGTTGTTTACGCTCCTTTGATTTGGAATTACACGAGGGGAAATTTTACGCGCTTGTTAAAATTAATTTTTTTTTTGTGTAAACCTGTAGGAAACCAAGACTTTGGACATTGGAACATAGACATTGGAAACCAATTTCTAGACAAAATAGTCAAAAGGTTGAAAGTAACATTTGTAAACAATAACTTCTGGCGTATTTTTCTGGCATCTGCTTGCTCCCACAAACAAAACAGTACCAGAAACAGATACAGGGAGTTATTACCTTCCCGTTGGTAGTGGAGATAGATGTTAGCAACTAGGCAATTCCAGGAAATTTATGTTTTAAGTCATTGTTTACAATTGTTACTTTCGACCTTTTGACGATTTTGTCTAGATTTGATGCTTGTCGCAAGCATCATCGGGTGGTCAATCGTACTCATGCTTATCCAAACAGACAATAAGTTTAAATTAGCTTACGATGCTTCTTGGAAGATGTGGGATCTTTTTCAATGGCCTTATGAGATTTTTGGGAATAAGTTCTATGATTGACACGAGAAATGCATTTCACTTTTGACAAGTTTTCCCCTGGAATTCCACTGAGTTATGACATATGCATACAATTTCTCAGGAATTGATTCGAACAATTTCGAACAAATCTCGAAAATGTCGGAAATTCATGAAAAAACATCAAGTATTTGTTTTGTTCCTCAGTCTATAACAGCTCCGATAACTAATTCTCTGGATCTGCCGGTGGCATTACGAATCAACCTGCACGGGATTTCGCTCTTCCCGTTGTTGCAATTCCTCTCGAAGTTTCAAAACACTTTTCCGTCCACTTGATTTTCGATTGAACCAATAAATTTCTAGCATGCTCCTTCGAACAAACCACTCCATCAGTGCTCCGGTGCTCTCGGCGTCTCCTTCGCACTCTCTCTGTTTCTTCTCCTTCGAGCCATATCAATCTCCTATCGTTCGCTGACCGTTATTTATTATTTTATAAAACACAATTTAAATTGCCGAGGTTTTTCATTGCTTCCCACGGGAAATTGACTCTCCTTTCCGCGATGAGTGGTGTATTCGAAGCTGGGAGCTGGAAAATGCTTCCTCATATCTGGCTCCTGCAGGTCTCTTCCGAGGAGGATGGAATTCCGTTGTTGCAAATGACGCACAATAGAAGCGGAAACGAGCACCATCGCTTTTCGTCGTTGTTGTTGCCACTGGCCACTCGAGATTGGTTCGGGAGAAAAATGAAAAGCGCGACATGGAAAATTGCGCGTGACGAAGCTCAAGAGGGAATATTTACCTGTCGGTGCGGCGGTGGATGAATGAAGCGACCGATGATGATGATGCTGGCGAAAAAAATAATGAAATGAGCACTATCAGACACGATGGAGGAAACTCAGACTCAATTGCCTGGAGTGGTTTCATCAAATGGAAAAGTGAAGGCAACGGAGATCAGTAATCAATTGCCGGGAGAAAATTGACAGCCACCGCACTGCTCCTCGTCGGGAAAATGTTGAAAACCACTTTAAATCAAGCGATTTGCGCTCTGAGTGGTTCGACAATGTTTCATTTTGTTGTATGTAGAATAATTAAAATCTGGCTAACCGACACCACTCGGGTTGAATCTAAGTCCAAATCCCAGCAACCGCCGTGCGGCTAATTGAATTCCATATTCAATTACGGAATATTACCCCATTCTCGAAACCTCTAATTACACAAACAACAGCAACGTTTTTGCGGACCGTCCCCGCAGTGAACAATGATTTCATCGGTGCACCAGGAGAATTCAAATCATACATTTCCGTTCTACATCCCGTGCACGCCTTTGGAGAACTTCACCGACAAAACCGACAACAAGACCAGCTGAACTCGGACTGGACAAAACAATTTTCTCGCTGCATTAATTTGCCCATTCCGCACGTGGCAAACTGCGATGTATCGTGGCAGCTAGCCAGCTTTTGCCTCTTGAATCTGGGTCGCCATGGCAGCGCTGCATTCGCTCTGGAATCCCCGTGTTCAGAATTGTGGAATTTACTATCCCAAAGACAGGATGGCGACGCCGATGACGCCTCTTACAGCTTCCGCTTCCAATGTGCAGGAGTAATGCGAAGGCGAGAACATGCATTTAGTTTCAACGCCCCTTCCTCCCACATCTCCGTTGGCCTGAGCAATAGGACGATAGCTCTATCTAAAGCTCTTCTGGAAGTGCATCGGGCTGGTATTTATCTGTGGGTCTCGGGTGGTGATGTTTACGTTCCTTGAGTTTCCGCTTACCACTGTTACTGCGCCGGAAAACGGTCGGAAGATATGTAATTTGTCTAGACTTGACTAGACTTTTCCCGTTTGCCTACCAGTCAGTGCTGTCTCGTTTATGCCAGGGCGCGCTGCACTGATGAAGAATGCATGGCCAAAACGGTCCATTGGAATACCAATTATAAGAACTCGCTACTGAAACTAAACTGGCAGGGGCTCATCAATCATGGAGGACGAGGAGGAATTAGCAGGAAGGTGATCCTGTGAGCATAGCTTGGGGAGTCCTTTAGTTTATAATTCCAAAATACGGAATTCATGGAATCGTGAGTAAGTGAACATTGTGTTTTTGCTGGTTACCGGGATCAACAGTGTTAATTAATATTCTCAAACAACTCTAAAAATATCTTTTCTGAGCGTTTCTGATCTCTCTTATTTTAAATGATCGATGAGCCAAATCAGTTCGCTTTGACTAACGATTAAGCTGAACAAACTTTTTTCACTGCTGCAAGTGATTTATTCGTTATATTTGTTATCAAAAACATCGTTCGTAAACATAAACAGGAAAACAGCATACCAACAGTTTTTGCAACGTATTTTGAGACATATTGATGTATTTGTTGTTCAAGATTGTGATTTCCCTGCCAACGAGACGGAAATCATAGATACTAATCTGACTTAACTTTTCAACTATCGGAGTTGTTGAAGTACACAAATCTAATGCAACAACCAAATTTGAAGGATTTTTTTTTACTTATATTAAGCTCAGTTTACATACATTGCACAGTGGAAAAAAAGTGCCCAAAACGCGAAAGAATTCTATATCTCAGCACGGAGTGGAACGATTTCTCAAAATGTTACTTTAACTTGGAGGAAAATTTCCAAGAAATCGAATGGACGTGGTCTCATGGGCCGCACGGAACTGCCTGGGGAACAAATGAGCCTATTTTACCCTGATTCTCCTGATATTTCCTTGTTTTTCAGAAATTTCTTTGTTCGTTACGACTCAAGATCAACAAAATGACGCTAGTCCTATGTAAAATTTCCAGGACAATCGATTGAAGTAGGTTGTGTTCACCGCACGGCTCGGTGAATGAAGATATGGCTAATTTTACCCTGGTTCCCCTAATATTGTTGTTTTTCAGAAATTTCTTTGCTCTATGTGATTATAGAACAACAAAATAAGGCTAATCCTATGTCAAATTTCCTGAAAAATCGATTGAAGTTAGTTTTGTTCACCGCACGGCTCTGTGAATGAATATATGGCTGGTTTTCCCCTGATTCCCTTAATATTTTCATGTTTTGCACCTATAAATTTGACTCCAGTCGAGTTATTAGTACGAGACACTGAAGAAGTCTGCACATTGTAGACGAAATACGCGTATCTGTCGAAGATAAGCAAAGGTAGTTGGAATTAAATGGAGATTACTAATTTTTCTTCTAATTTATAGTTACAAGCATTCCACTAAACAGCTCAAACCCTCTAGGATTCATGTTTTGCACAATTTTCTTTGTTCGGTGGGACTCAAGATCAATAAAACAATGCTAGTTCTTTGTAAAATTTGCTGAAAAATCAATTGAATTTGGTTTCATTCACCGCGCAGCTCGGTGAACGTAGTTATGGCTGGTTATACCCCAATTCCCCTAATATTTTGGTGTTATTTATATATTGCTTTGTTCGGTTTGACTCAAGATCAACTAGATAAGGCTAGTCCTATATAAAATTTTCTGGCCAATCGATTCAAGTAGGTTTCATTCACCGCACGGCTGTGTGAATGAAGATATGGCTGATTTTACCCTGATTCCTCTAACATTGTCGTTTTTTTTCAGAAATATTTTGTTAGGTGTTTTTCTAAAGCAACACAATATGGTTAGTCCCATGTAAATTTCCTGGAGACTTGATTGGAGTTAGTTTCACCACTCTGTGAATGAAGATATGACACATTTTACCATGATTCACCTAATATTTTATTTGCAATTCAGAATTTTCTTTGGTCGGTGTAGCTCAAGACCAACAAAACTTGTCTTATGTAAAATGTTCTGGAAAATCGATTGGAGTTAAGTTCGCTCACCGCACAGCTCTGTGAACGAAGATATGACTAATTTTACCCTGATTCCCCTAATATTGTTATGTTAATTAGAAATTGCTTTGCTCTGTGTGACTCAAGATCAACAAAATGAGGCTAGTCCTATGTAAAATTTTCTGGGCAATCGATTGATGTTGGTTACGTTTATCGCACGGCTCTTAGAACGAAGATATAGTACATTTTACCCTGATTCCCCCAATATTTCCGAAATAAAGAAAAAAAATATTATCAGTAAACATGGCACCGCTCAAACTTTACCGCGGTGAATGAAACCAAGTTCATTCGATTCTGGAGAATATTTTACAAAGGATTAGCCTTATTTTGTAGCTGTACAAACACACCGAACAAATAAATTTCTTAACTACACAAAAATATTATGGAAATGAGGGTAAAATCCGCCATATCTTCGTTCACAGAGCTATGCGATTAATGAAACAAACTCCAATCGATTTTTCAGGCTATTTTACATAGGACTAGCCTTATTTTGTTGTTTTTGATTCACACCGAACAAAGCAATCTCTGAATAACACAAAAATATTAGGAGAATCAGGGTAAAATCGACCATATCTACGTTCACAGAGCTGTGCGGTGAACGAAACTAATTCCAATCGATTTCTCAGCAAATTTTACATGGGACTAGGCCTAATTTGTTGATATTGAGAAACTTTAACCAAAAAAATTTATGATAAACACAAAACTATTAGGGGAATCAGGGTAAAATCAGTCATATCTATGCTCACAGAGCTGTGCGGTAAATGAAACCTACTTCAATCGATTTTTCAGAAAATTTTACAAAGAACTAGCATTATTTTATTGACCTTGAGTCACACCAAGCAAAGGAAATGGTGAAAAACATGGAAATATTAGGGGAATCAGTGTAAAATCAGCCATATCTGCATTCACAGAGCCGTGCAGTGAACAAAACCTACTTCAATAGATTTTCCTGGAAATTTTACATAGGACTAGCGTCATTTTGTTTATCATGAGTAACACCGAGCAAAGAAATTTCCGAATAACAAGGAAATATTAGGGGAACCTGGGCAAAATAAGCTCAGCTGCTTCTTAAGCAGTTTTGTGTGGCCCATGAGACCACGTCCATTCGATTCCATAGGAATTTTCCTTCAAGTAAAGGTAACATTTAAAGAAATTGTTCCACTCCGAGCTGAGATATAGAATTCTTTCGCTTTTAGGGCACTTTTTTTCCCACTGTGCATTTGATCAATTCTTGGAGGTTGCATGGTTAAGTTTTCGACAATTTCGCTTCATGTCATCCACAAGAGCTTGTAAAGATTGGACTCGGAAAAAATGCGACACTTTGTTTTGGGTGTAACTTTTTAACGCGAGGGTAAAAATTACTGAAATTTTGGGTAATACTAGTTTAGAGTGTAATGTTTATGTGTGCAAAATTTTATCGCGTTTATCTGTCAAATAGTTTTCAAGATGCATTCGAAACAAGAAGAGCTACGCCAGCGCGGTGATCGATAATCCTGGTCAGTCGCACAGATGGATCGGCAAAAGGCTTGGAATCCACCATTCCACCGTGTCCCGCGATGTGAAGATGTTCCAGAAGACGAAGACCATCGAGCGGCGCGCTGGAAGCGGCCGAAAACCAAAAACGGAATACCCAGAGGAGGCGCGGAAGATAAAGCAGTACTTGAAGAATAACCCGAACCTTTCCACCCGAGACGAGACCAAAAAGGTCAATTCACGGTCACGGTGGTCAAATTGCGGGCGCGGTAGCTGTACCGTGAGTGGCTGGTCAAGCCTGGTCAAGCCAGGCTGTCTCGTCAAAGAGACCGGTAGTTCGTGATTAAATAATTTTAAAAAGTTCAATAATGGTTGCATTACAGTACTTTTATTAAAACTTCAAAGTTACAGTATTCAATGGTTACAATTCTCCATTTCGAACGAAATCTCCAACTTTACTCAGCGTTTTTCTTCTATTTCGCCCGCATTTGCTGGATGTCCTTGATTGCCCCGCCGCTTCGTTGAAGTCGCTGCTTGAAAATGGCCCTATATTTTTGGATAGGTTGAAATTCCGAGAAATTCTGAAGATTCATTAGCTTGGGGACAACCCAAGCACCACTCCATAACCACCTTGGAGTAGTGGCTGCTGCCAAATCGGGCCAAAAAATGACTTTGGTCCTAAGATTTCGGATGAAAGGCAATACACGCTTTTTTTTTTTTTTTTTTTTTTTAACTATTAAAGATCCAGGGAGT
>JASCZW010009851.1:0-40006 GCA_034211315.2 Aedes japonicus
GGCAGCATTCATTAATTATGTCACGCAAATCTGGCCGAAAATTAACCCCCCTCCCCCATGTCACAAATTGTCACAATTTTTGTAACCCCCCCAGGCAATTATGTCACGTTTTTGTTAACCCCCCCTCCCCACTCAAAACTTTTTATTCAAATAGCCAATATTAGTCACAAAAAATCATTTTTATTTCATACAGAAACAAATTCAACTTTCCTCATATTATATCAAATTGCATTCTCAAATAATACCATTCAAAAATAGATTCAATCCTCAGTCCAAGGGTTTTGCAGATGTTGGTCAGCATTGATGACCAGGAAGATATCTGCGTCCGCTGAAGCACTCGTAATGGTTTCTGCCACATCAGTCAGATCAAGTTCTTCGTCATCTATCCATTCGCAATCGAAGTTGTCTTTGTTGGTTACAACCATACATTCCTGTTTACGTTTTGCCACAACTTTAAACGGACGCAATTTTCTCTGAAATTGAACGGATGTATGCTTGTGCATCTTTATGTGCTCGCGAAGCATGACTAAAGATGCAAAGTATAGGCCACAGCTGGAACACACTCGTTCGTTCAATGAGTTTTTAATTGAAGGACAGTAAAGATCATACGGAATCGTTCCATATCCGGACATCGATTTAGGTAGAATCGGTTGAGCTTGTAATGAGTTCAATACGAACATTGATGGGAAATGCTGTGGTTCGTCCTTCGATGACCCAATCAATCCTCGAGATGTTTGCGTCAGAGAGATTGGTGGAGGCAAAAATCCATTGCAGATAACGTGATCGATGCTACTTCGCAGTGGTGAGCAGCATTTCCTGTAAAAATATAAATTTATGCACATATAACAATTATTTGACCATCAAATGCATCTCAAAATTTTACCTATCTGTGCATTTCCGTATCTGGAGTAAATATTGGCTGGTTCGCACATGAGTTCCAAACCAGTGTTGGTCATAGTCACGAATTGACTTCGGATCTATTTCAGAAGCATCAGGATCGATATATTCAGCCAACGTCGGATGACCGTCGATGACCACATCATTCCAGACTTCTGCCAAAACTTCACCAGCGTACTGGAAATTTTGCTTCTCCAAAGCTGAATCAGTTGTACGCAATTGGGAATCCAGATGACTACCAAACTGGTCGTGTGGTATTATCAATCCAGAAAGCTCCTTACTCAAGGGTGACATACGTCGCTCCACTCTATTGAAAGCACTCCTTCCCGGAGCGTTCGTTGCAATGAACAGCGTGTCAAGGTTGTACTCTTTAAAATGGTGTATTGCTATCTGTATTACCTTGCGATATCTCGGATTTTCATCAGGTCCACCGTCGACGGTAAAGATTAGGACTGGTTTGACCAATCCATCAAACTTAAAAATACCATCACACGATTCAAGAGTTAGAAGTCGCTTGATGTCTAACGCATGAGAAAACGCCGTTGACGAAGCGTGTTTGCCTGACCGAATTGCAATGTAAGTGGGGCCCGAAAAACCAACAGCCTCCGGTTTGCCAAGACCATTCGGTTTGATTTCGATTCCAGCGTACACGGACGGAATTAGTTTATGCTTATTTGCAACTATCCAATCGTGGTCAGGAAGCGTGATTTTGTACTCCACATGCATAAGCATGGGAGACTGCTTATTGGCAGCCGTTAGGCCTATCGCCACTCTCGCCTTATCATCCTGACTGATAAATCCTACTTCATTGGGCCCTAGCACAGATGCCAGTTCTTCCAATGCACTGTGGTCCAGAGCGAAAAATTAGGTGGAATAAATTAATAACTCAAAAAATATAAGAGATAGCGTATTGATGTCTTCTGAACAAATTTTAGTTAGCTAATGCCGCGTTGTTAGCAAAAATGTCCTATACGCCTAATTTCACCAATAAAGTAATTTACTATCAAACTTTTTCGTTTTGATAGATAGAAATACAAAATGTTCTACAAAGTTATGGAACAACAAAAGCATTCAAACTTTGTGGAAGATTATATTTGTCTATCTCTTCTATTTTTTGAGATATAGCGCTTTTAAAGAAACAAAACCCAAAAATCAGAATTTCTGTCATATTTTGAAAAATATCTATTTTTCAGGCCTACTATATTAAGAGCGATTGTAGTTCACATGAAAATACACATTTGCTCCCAAGACATAATACTCGTACAACTTTTCTGTGAAAAGTTATCATCATTTTTGTTGTTTTATAAGCCATATATTCAAGCGTTACATTTCAAAAAGGCGCAAGTAAAACCGATAGCTTTATAAACCAGTTGAATAAGTATATCTCAAAGTACATTTAAGCAAAATTTGGAAATGGTCTTTTTTGATTTTGCTTAATAGTAGAACGTTGAAAATATCGTTTTTTATGCCGTAAATTTACAACCGTGTTCCAGTGGGGATCAAATTAAAGCAAGCTTTGCATTTTTGGCATAAAATTGTCACGTTAAGTGCTTTCAAAATGAAACAGGTAGGTAAATTTGTTGTTCGAGCATTGTTATTTCAATAAAGCGAATTTTAATTTATTAGCAATTCCTCTGACCATTCTCATATCTCTTCTAATGAAGGGAGCTAAAGAAAAAGATTTGTTGGAATTTGTAAAGAAAAGGTATTCCGGAGAAAAACTTAACATTGATTTGGTGCATAAGAAGCTTCATCTGGTGATGCTGAAGTTTCAGAAACTATGGTGTGCAGCTGGACAAAAACGCGAACGGTTTTTGAATATCAACAAAACTTGGCTTGATGGAGAATTTATGATCGGTGTTACGTCTTCGTCAACACAGTCCGCCGGCCGTCCATCAAAGCCGTTCAAAGACACAAAACGAAAATTAAGAAAAAAAAGGTTGAACCTCTTCTGAGCCAATATTCGGCCCAAGAAATCTCGTTTGCTGCAGCAACTTCCGTAGCGTCGGCTGGGTTCCGGAAAACTGGTAAACTGATAGAAAAATAAGCACAAAATCCTGATACAGCAGCGGCCAATCAACAATCTTCGGAATAAAAATGAAAAGAAAAATTAAATCCACTAACAGCTGAAAGGTCTTGCATTCTTATGCAAGAACGTGGTTTCAAAAGCTCAATACATGGATATCCGGGAGGTGAATTTGAGTAGAGGAGCAGATATATACCCATCGTATCCTGAGCAGAGCCGAATAACTTGATAACTGGCTTTGGTATTTAGGAGCTCAGATTAAGAGGTAAAATACCTGAGGATAATAACATAAAATGTTATGCGAATACCAAATTGAGGTAATACAATACCAAAATAGTATCTCTCAGGTATTTCCAGGTATCCAAAATAAAAAGTTTTGTTATTTGCATAACATATATATTTTGCTTGCAATTCTTAGGTATTTTGCTTAGGTATTTTACCACTTAATCTGAGCTCTTTAATATCACGGCCAGTTATCAAGATGAAAATTAGGTATTCATATGTTATTGTCTCCTGTTCGGGATACGACGAATTTACACTTATATACAAATAGGGTTGTGATGGCAGAAGCAATCACACAAGATATAAACAGTGTTTTATTGACGATGACGAGGACCACGAACTGCAAGAATATAGAGATTCGCATGTATTCGCACTCTCGTTAGTTCTGCTGCGGTTGATTGGGCATCGTAGATCTGACGATACTGAAGAAATTGCTTGAAATAATGATCTTCCTTCTTCAATTTTCCTATGCAAGCCCATCAAACTGGTATTTGCAAAAGAATGCGCAGAGCTAACAAAACGCGAGGTTCTTCTAATGAAGGCGCAAATTCAAAATTTGATAAATTTTATGGTACTATTATCCAAACAAGTCGTTTCTGTTAAACCAGTGATGTTGTTTACGATGATGGACACCAAAGTTGCCAACGATTTGACTGGAACCAAATCGCAGGCCTGCTATATTGGAACTGGCAAACACCTTAACAATTCCAGAAGTGGCATGGTCCTCCGATGAGCCTGGCATATATAGATATGGCTTTTCTCCTCTTCATGCGCACATAAGAACTATGGAAATGTTATTGGAAGTGTCTTATAGGCTGGTGCTTGATAAACCTACATGGCGTGTAAGCAAATCAAACGGTAAAAGTCAAACCGGTAAAAGTTAAGGAAACGGAAATTCGAAAAACGATGCGTGAGGAATTGGGTAAGAATAATATATTATTCAATATTTTCAATTTTATTTTGAAATTATTCGATATCATCTAACTATCTCTTGTAATTTTTTTTCACAGGATAACGCATTAGTGAGCCGGTTTCAGGATGTAGCAATTCAAACGACGGAAACACGGCACGAAAGTTTTTCCGTGACTGGAAAACTACGGCAAAAATTACTGGACTAAATGAATTTTTTTTGGAGCGGTACAATATCCTTCTTACAGTGATTAACTGTAAAGCAAGAATCGATTATAATTCTTTTGCGGATTATGCCGAAGATACTAGAGCATTGTACGAGAAGTTATATTGTTGGTATGCGTTGTCTCCAACAGTCCATAAACTTCTTGTTCACAGAGCAGCATTAATTTAATATACGGTGCTTCGAATCGGAATGTGCGGCGAAAAAGTTCAAGAAACAAGAAACAAGTGCATTCGGAAATATCGGGAGTTCCACTCCAGAAAGGTTGCTCTTATCATCAGATCCTGTAATTTCGTTGACTAATAGGATATCTTCGGGAAAAATTGCATCAGAATTACCTGAGAAAACTAGGCTCTTGATTATTGAATACTAATTTTCAATTTTATTACTAGTAAGTAATAAACTCTTACATAAACATAACATAATATTTTTAATGATGATGACAAATCACGTTTCAATGCTACGTTACGATGTACTAACGTTATATGCATCAATAACTATTAATAATTACCCTAGTTCATAAACACTTGAAATAAATCCAATAATTGTAGATTTGCGGCATAAAAAACGATATTTTCAACGTTCTGCTATTAAGCAAAATAAAAAAAGACCATTCCCAAATTTTGTTTAAATGTACTTTGAGATATACTTATTCAACTGGTATATATAGCTATCGGTTTTACTTGCGCCTTTTTGAAATGTAACGCTTGAATATATGGCTTGTGAAACAACAAAAATGGTGATAACTTTTCACAGAAAAGTTGTACGAGTATTATGTCTTGGGAGCAAATGTGTATTTTTATGTGAACTACAATCGCTCTTAATATAGTAGGCGGCAGCATAATTAATCATCAATTAAAAGAGAGATTTGAGCAATAAAAAATGAAAAAAGTGCCATTAAATTATTAAGGCCTGTGCCAACAAATAATGTGTGATCAGCATTAAAAAATTAGGAATGAGCAATAAAAGATGAGAAAAGATCTTCGGATAATCTAATTGTGACCGGTAAATCTGTCAAATAAAGCAACAGCTATTAGTATATGTGCAATTAAATATGGCAGTATTTCCGCCAAATTATGTTATTTGAGCACTAAACTATTCGCATATGTCTTTTAATTTTGTTAGATTTTCCCATAAAAACAGTAAAATGAGCAATGGATATTTATTTATCCATTGCTCATTTTACTGTTTTTATGGGAAAATCCAACAAAATTAAAAGACATATACGAATAGTTCCAAATTACATAATTTGGCGGAAATACTGCCATATTTAATTGCACATATACTAATAGCTGTTGCTTTATTTGATAGATTTACCGGTCCAATTAGGTAATCCGAAGATCTTTCTCATCTTTTATTGCTCATTCTAATTTTTAATGCTGATCACACATTATTTGTTGGCACAGGCCTTAATAATTTAGTGGCACTTTTTTCATTTTTTGGTGCTTTTTCTGAATTACTAAGTGCAGGTAAATATTTTAGTCTATAGTAGGCCTGAAAAATAGATATTTTTCAAAATATGACAGAAATTCTGATTTTTGGGTTTTGTTTCTTTAAAAGCGCTATATCTCAAAAAATAGAAGAGATAGACAAATATTATCTTGCACAAAGTTTGAATGCTTTTGTTGTTCCATAACTTTGTAGAACATTTTGTATTTCTATCTATCAAAACAAAAAAGTTTGATAGTAAATTACTTTATTGGTGAAATTAGGCGTATAGGACATTTTTGCTAACAACGCGGCATTAGCTAACTAAAATTTGTTCAGAAGACATCAATACGCTATCTCTTATATTCTTTGAGTTATTAATTTATTCCACCTAATTTTTCGCCCTGGACCACAGCGCAGATGTTAGGGTCAATTGATTCACAATGCAGATTATACAGAGACATCATTCGGTTAATTGGTCCGAATTTCGCATAGTTTGTCCGATTGATATTTAACGCAAATAAGTTCCGATTCCTCAAATGCCGCGAGGGAAATTGTAGAAATTTAGACTACATAATAAGTTAGGGAGGAAATGCGATGTGATACAATATCGTTTACAAAAGAGATCATGGCAAATTCCCTTCGTTCTTTTAGAGTTTGAATGTCAATAAGCATACACCGTAGCTTCGTAAGACGGAAGTGGAAATGTTGTCCAGCCTAATTTACGGAGAGCATACAAAAGAAATTGTTTTTGGACTGATTCTAATCGTTCTTCATGTGTTTTCATAAAAGGAGACCATATGACACTACAATACTCTAGAATAGACCTGACATATGCAACGTACAATGTTTTGATCGTTATATGGGTCATGAAAGTTTTGACCAAAGCGTTTAATAAAACCTAGCATATTGGTTGCTTTATGGATAATTGTGTTGTAATGGTCGATAAAATTAAGCTTAGAATCTACAATAACACCTAAGTCTCTGACTCTCTCGCATTTTTCTACAATTTCAGTTCCTAAAGAAACAGTAATTTGTGGTGTATATCGTTTTCTACTGAGAGTAATTAAGTTACATTTCTTAACGTTTATTTCTAGTAAGCTTTTTTTGCACCATATATCAAATAATAATATTTCGTTTATATAAGTTACATTATCTTGGTCATTCTTAATTTCCATAAATATTTTCATGTCGTCTGCATAGATGAGAATTCTGACCTGCTTAAGAATGTAAGAGATATCATTGACAAACAAAATAAAAAGCAAAGGGCCTAGATGCGAGCCTTGGGGAACTCCAGATAATACATGAACAGGGTGTGACTTTTTACCATTAAAACTGACTACTTGTTGCCGATTTATTAAATACGATTGTATCCATTTAAGAAATTTATCCTCAAATCCTATTTTTCCTAACTTGTAGAGTAACAGAGGAATGTCAATACGGTCAAAGGCCTTGCTAAAATCAGTGTACAGCGCTTCGACATGGTTGCCGTTGTCCATTGCGTTTAATGAATAATTTACGAATTCTAACAAGTTTGTGGAAGTTGAGCGTCCTTTGAAAAATCCATGCTGCGAATTTGTTATAACATTTTGTACTTGGCTGAACAGTTTTCTATTGACGATAGCTTCAAAGAGCTTTGGGATGCTAGATATAATAGCAATTCCACGGTAATTGCGAATATCGGATTTTTTTCTGACTTATATATGGGTATTAGGTATGAGTTTTTCCAAATTTTTGGGAACTGACCTGAATCAAGTGACAAATTGAAGAGCCAAATTAAAGGCGGAGTTAGTTCAAGTGCAAGATTTTTCATAAATGCTGGAGGGATTCCATCAGGTCCCACACCTTTCGCAGCATCAAGATTTTTCAAACCAGCAAGAATGTCTTGAACATGTACCTGACTAACTCTAATGTCATTTGAGGATGCAGGAAAGAATGAAAAATAATCTAGATCGCGGTCGTCATCCAAAAATGTCGTGTTATTTCTTGGACAAACTTTGCAAACTCAAATGTCACCAGGATTTCCAGTGTTTTTGACAACAAGATGAGTTTTTGAAGGAAAGTTGTTTGATTTTAATTTTGTTCTGACATACTTGAAAAACTGTTTAGGACATGATTTGATTTCACTCTTTGTTCTGAAATTATACTCTTCCAATTCGGAATTGATTGCTGAATTAAGCTGATCACAGATATTCAGATAATTTTGCAGATTGATATTAGAGTTGCTTTTCTTGTAAATTTTGTGGGCCTTTTGCTTCTGATTTTTCAAATTAATAATATTCCGGTTGAACCATATTGGATATTTGAAGTTATATCTGCGTCTTTTTCTTTTAAGAGGTACGTTTTCATTAATTATTTCAAATAAAAACCTGTAGAAGACATCAACAGCGCTTTCGATGTGTACTTCATTTCGTATGATTGATTGCCAGTTGATTGAATTTAGCTTAATTTTTATGTTCTCGTAATTAGCTTTGTTGTATTCAAAGATTTCCTCATAATCATAGTCGTTGGGCCGTGGATTGTAATGAACAAATAAAGAATATTCAATTGCAGTATGAAATTGTTCGTTTTTCCATAAGGGCGTCAGGCATTCATTAACACAAAAATCCTCATGAATGTTTGTCAGCAAAAAATCTAAATAACAATTTTGCTGATTTTTCACATGATTAATTTGATTCAAACCAAGGCTGGCAATTTTGTCAAAAATTAACTGTAATGTCACATTGTCCTCAACGACTGGAAGAAGAATACCTTCATTTTCAACATCAAAAATGAAGTCCGCATTGCGTTGATTGAAGTCGCCGTATACGTGAACTTTAATCTCAGGGAAAGATCTGAGAGGATTTCTTCAGCATTTTGAAAAATGCTTCGTATGAGTTTTGTTAGCATGATCAGGTGGGAAATACACAGATACAAACACATGAATTTCACCAGCTATTTGCGCTTTAACTCAGACATCCCTAGTAGCACACTTGTTGTCATCTGGTTGAGATAACATAAATATGACTTGCTAAGTCATAATCAAGTTAATGCAACTAATTATGATCGTAGTGTGCTACTTGGGATGTTCAAACTCCTTAAATTTGGTAGAGGGAATTAGTTCAGCATTAAATTTAGATGAAATGTACGAGACACCTCCAGACCTCCTTTGTGCCATTTGATGGTTACGGTCGTCTCTGAATACGCAAAAATCATTCCCAAACATTTCTTCACTTTTAATGCTCTCATTCCAACTAGTTTCTGTACCCAGTATGATAGAAAAAGATGAACTCATTAAATTTTTGTAAATTGTTTTCATCTTGGATGAGCTTTTCATACGATTAAAGTTCTGACAATATATCAGACAATATATATACCTGAGAATCTTTCTTTAGCTGCTGCTAGGAGGTCCTTGTCCAACGGAAGAGAGCTGCAAACGGCACGCTGAACGTTGTTGATATCCAGAATTCCATTGTCATTATGATTATTATGGCTGTTCATGCGACGTTTAAGAGTTTTTTTTCGCTTGTTGGCCTTCTTTTTAGCTTTTTGCTGTTGTTCCCGAACATGTTTCCGTGAATCATAATCGGTCCAGTCATTTCTCCAAATCCTTTTCGACCCAAGAGTGCGCCAACCCTCCTTGACATCAATCGTCGGTTTTGATCTGGCAAATGCTAGATCTTGGGCCAGCTCTACGGATAGGCTTAGAGGTTGATCAGCAGCATTAAAAGTGTGACCTGCTTCCACTGAAGTGGTCATTCTCGAACATAAAGACGACAGCAGTTTCACCTCGTCCATAATTCCCATAATTACATCCGATGGAAAATCACCAGACGCAGAAGCGATTGCCAATATATTTTCACGATCATTGTCCATTTTGTCCGATAAACGGTTTAGCGTGTCTTCAATTTTAGCATTGATTGACTCGGCAATAACACTACCGGAATCACGAGCAACTTCCCGCACTAGGTCAGCAGTCTCAGCTGACGATGCATGGTTTGGCGCCTCAGCCAAGGTGTTGAACATTTTTTTATTTTGTTCTGCACCTTCGAGCCAGTGCTGTTCCAGCGATGTCAACCGTTTTTCAACAACAACATACTCGTGAACATACTCTTCACAGTAACTCGTCGGACGTACGGTTCGATATTATTCCTCTAACGCTCGGTTGATGAATTGCGTCGACGTTTCGGTTCACCATACGATCGAGCTGCACCCAGTTAACGTGATGGTAATCCTTTTGCTGGCAACTTGAAGCAGCAGTCACTTTGATGCCGATTTTATCTACCACCAGTTGAACGTTGGAATTGAGATCGTTGTGCGTCATGGAAAAATTCCATGGTAGAGGGATTTCCAGCCGGTAGAATGGACGTCGGTTTGTCCGGAAAATATTCGGTGTACAGACCATGGACAGCGTGGTCAAACAGTAGACATCCGTTCCGGTTTCGCTAGTAATTCCGCCAATGTTCTCTTGAACTTCGTTGGCAATTCATTGCTGGTGGTATACTGTCGAGAGCAGAATACAACGATGAACCGAACGTTTCCGGTTGTTGCTCTCACCTCCACGCGTCCGGGCCTCGATGATGGAACTGCAAATGTAAGGCAGAATTTAGAACTTGATTCCTTTCATCACGATGACCACTACATCACCCGAAGTTGGAGTTGGTGCGATCAAGCTGGGTGATGTTGTTGTCTGGAAAACAGAAAATATTACCAGACTTTAGGGGAGTCTTGGTTATAAGGCCCACGTCGACGCCGTGCTTGTGGACGCAAACGGCAAGCTTAATTGTTTTTTTTCTCTAATAGCGCAAGCGTTCCAAGTAACGGCGCAAGTAGAAATCAAACTTTATTCGAAGCAACAAGCCGTATATACGATAGAATTTGTCAACTCAAACAACACGGTAGAAGTGCACTTCTGGTGTCTTTTGATCTAGATCATGCGTTTGACAGAGTCAATCACCATTTCCTGAACTAAACTCTGAAAGGAATAAATTTCAATCAGAATTTTGTTAACTTACTCGATTTGATTTGGAGCCGACTGTTTTCAATGAATATGGTTCAGTTTCCGGTGCAATTTTGAATAAGCAGAAAACTGTATCTATAACAGATCGGCACAGTACGGTTTGGAAATAATATCAAACAAGTTCAAAAATTAAACTGTCAGTCCGTTCATAGCGGCTTGAGAACCCGACTTTGGTGTCATCATTCGAGAAAGTTGAATCTAATTCAAAAAGTCGTTCTTATCAACTCGTATATCACCTAAAAACTTTGGTATATGGCCTCAAATCTTCCACTCACAAAAGGATTTGCCACAAAAATTAAGGCAGAATTTTAGAAATTGATTTGGCATGGCCCAAAGAATAGCCTTTGCCAACTTGATACTCCCAAAATCTAGAGGTGGTCTGAACCTGCATTGTCGAAAGCACTCTTTTTTAACCAAGCGATAAGCACAGTAAGACAACTTCCATTTTTGAGTAGCTTCCTAGAGAATCCAAACATTCCAATACCAGCGATATTCAACCATATAAAACTATTGCAAACCTAAATGTCACAGTTACCTCATCAATGGATCAGTACAGCATCGGTCCAAGCAATATATCTCCACTTTCTGAATCTAAAATCGGATCCTGGATTTGTAACGGCCAACCAACGTGACTGGAAAGCCGTCTTCAAACACCTCCATAACAAAATTCTGTCATCAATGCAGCGATCCAACTGGTTCATGGTAATGCACCAGAAGGTAAGGCATCGAAATTTGCTATTTCAACGAGGCGTGGCAGATGACCCCAATTGCGAGACATGGAACACAAGCTTTTCCGTTGTCAAAGCAGCAGGAAAATATGGAGGTTTCAACGAAGATAAATCTCGAGCCAAGGCTAGCCAGATTAGAACCATAAGATTTTCTATATCCTGATGTTAAAAACACTAATCGAACCCCAAAGAACTCCATTATAACATCATTAGGTCTATTCTTCAGCTATCATATTGAAAACAAATGAAAACTTATTCAGACTTAAGACAATTTTATATTTTATGTAATTATTAACAAGTAAACATAGAAATATGAGGTTTAAAACAAGAGTAACGATCGTTTTAGTCACCATATTGGATGATGACGAGATGCCCCGTACTTGTCGACGAAAGTCTCCTTCAATTCGTCCTCAGAGAACGGATCGTGATTGTCGATTATTTCTGTTACTAGTCTCCAGAATCCAGGAGGGAGGATGGAGGTGAGCGTTGTCTAGCAAAACCACTGGGGATTTCTTGATCCAGTTAGTTGTTTTCTTCCATCCCAGTTGGTTGTTCCTTGATGCTAGCTTTCGGGTGCGCTTGAGATCCTCGCGTTTTGGGCACTGTCAAAGCACACTTACAGTTGGCACATTTGAAAGCCACAGTTTCATCTGCCGAAATAGGACAGTCGTTTGTTGCGTGTTCTTGAGCGCATTTGCTGCACCGTTACCGAAGCCGAAGAAACGCTGGCACTGCGTTAAGTTACGATGACCGCCAGCGAATGATGACGGAGTAAAGTGAACGAATCACTTGCAGCGAGTTGGGCGTCACTGTCCCCTTTTTGAAGTGCACCAGTGATTCCATGTGATACGATAGACCGCAATTGGGGCCAGCTTGTTCCGATCCTTGATTCGATCGTTTTGACATATAAGGTCACCAAATCGAGATGATAAGCTAAACACAACAGCCAAAGGAAGAGGGCGTAAGTTGTACACGAGTTTGTTGATTAAGCTTGATTGCGTCGTAATGTACGATGGAGAAGACATCATGGCTGATTTCAAGCAGCTTCCAGGTCAAGAGTTTTATACGGCTACCGGAAAAAGAAAAGATTCAAGATAGGTTTAAGCAGAAAAAAAATTCAAAGTTCCCGAAACAATACTTGGCAGGCAAGTTGCACCTGTGGGTTAAAAAGCAAAAGTTTCGTTGCAAGTGGCTCTGTCAACCAAGATATTCATGTCAAGAAATGCTTGCCAAAACGCTTATTGTCTTTCTTGAAGAAACATAGGAGCCAATCATATAAATGAAGTCAAACGCCACCTTGCTCGGCAGATCAATTTTGTTAATACATGTCGAGATCACCGAAATTTTTTCGAGTTGATCAAATCATGAATATGAGCTGGAACCAACGGCTTTACTTCCCTTCCGAAGGAAGACGTAAAGTTCAGTGTTTTTGTTTTTGATCCTAACATTAGCTCTCAAGCCCGGTCAGTTACCGCCCGGAAACTCAGAACAATTGAAGTGTTTCATGAAATAAGTCTTAGATTTTTCAAGTACAGAAAGAAAACTTCTAAGTTGTTCAAGCAAGAATATCCCGAAATATTCAGGATCAAAAATTCAAAAGTTCAAGATCTTATTTCCCATAAGTAAAGGAGAGAACTTCTTAAAATATCAGGAGAGGACTTCTCAGAGCTTCAGGAAGAAGTTTGGGGGAGAGGACTACTTAGAAGAAACATTCCAGGGGTTTTGGAGCTTTCCCAGAAGTCCAGGAAGTTCAGGAGGAAACTAACCAGGGAGGGCGCTGTCTAAAATTTCTTAAAAATTCAGAAACAAACTTCCAAAAAGCTCAAAACGTTCTAGAAATTCAGGAGAGAATTTCTCTAAAGTTCACGAGAGTACTTCTCAGATGTTCCAGAAGCAACTTACCAAAAGTTTATTTGAAACTTTCCCGAAATGCTAGAGAGCTGAAGTTCAGAAGATAACATTTCAGAATTTCAGGATTTCAGAATGAAGAATTCTCAAAGTTCATGAAAAAACTTCTTCAAAGAAAAGCAGGAAAGTTTCAAGAAAAATATTGGGTACATCCTTGTCAAACACGGTAGTAAATCCGATACCCGTGAACATTGGATTGTGAAGATATCCTGGTGCTTGGTACTATTGAATAGCTCGATAGTCAGAAAAGAATGATACTGATACTAAACTACCTCTGAATTTCATCACTGTACCTTGGTTTTGTTTCATACAGCATGGCAGAGCAAGTTCGCTAATGATCGAGCGCGCAGAAGCAAAGAATAAACGATAGCTCTGAATAAATTTCAAATGTCGCAATTGTATTAACGGTCAAATATTGCCCATGTCCGAAGAAAAGTCTCCTCCGCGATACCGGTAAGAACTAATTTCGTATATAAATATCCCAAATGTCAAATATTCTAGAATCCCTGATACACTTTCCTGTTAAAATAAAATCAAATATAATCAATATTATAAAAGAGCCTTATGATCCATCAAATTTTATCGTTAGTTCTAACATATCGCATTATCCGAGCATCAACAATATAACCAGAAGTGTCTTTTTGGCCACTCAGAGCAACCAACTACGTTTATAATTTTTTTTTTATTCAATAAATCTCATACATGAGTTAAATTCTCATAACTCTTTTGTTCCTTAATATCAAGCACATCTAAGTGGAAGAAAAAACGCTTCTAATTGAGTGGTTTGTCCTGCCTTGTAAGTTAAGAGCTCCTCAAATAAAATGCATACACATTGAAATACCTTCACGCTCCAGACATGATTTATTCCTCCATCAATTAGGTACCGCAATGCATAATGCCCACAAACCTGCACTCATAATTCTTTCATACCAAATCGAGACGACGACGACGACGACGCCGAACAATTCGGAAAAGGGCCTGAACATCAAATCATTGCAAGAAAAGCAGCATAACCATAAGACGCATTCCCCCTGGGAAAGGAAGAAACCACATCCACTTTCCGAACGACAGGTTCCGACCAAACCAACCACTGCTGGAGCACCTCTTGAGAGCGGTGCTTGGCTCATACAAAAATTATGCATATTTTGACAAGTTCCCAAAGAAAGCCAGTAGCAGAGAGCCCCGTCTTCGCGTGTCCAAACCAGAAGATCCGGACCAGCAAAAAAAAGAAAAGAAAAAAGAAACCGAAGAACGCCTTGCACTGCGGCGCGGGAATGGCCCTGCTGCTAGCCCGGACAAGCCAGCAAATTCAATTCCTTATTCGGTTGAGAGTTCCCTTTTGCGACTGGCACTCTCCACTCTCGCATATTCATCACAATGCTGATGGTGCTGTTCGAGCAAGTGCACGGGAATGTTGCAGGCGATATAAAAAGGAAAAGAACGAGTTTCCTTCCCCGACAACAACAACAACGAACGCAAAAAGAAGCCAAAAAGGATCTGCCATTGCCGTTGCTGTGCAATACACTTTGCGCGCACACCTTACAATGGGTGTGCAATCAAAGAACCGTATTATGCTCTTGCGAATAACAATTTTTGCCTGGTTATGATTTCTTCTTTTTTTTCTCCCCCCTTTTGCCATCGATGCCATTGTAGTCGTTGTCGGTAAGGATCGCACAGCACAAGATTCCGCATTGGTTCGATTTTATTCGGTTGCATCATTGCTGCACTTGCACTTGCACTTGATGCGAAGTATAGTGTTCTGATGATTTGACGACTCATATGCTTCGATGGGACGGAGATTTTAGATTCAGGGCGAAGAGGACGAGGGCAATGCGTGGGGAAGTGAGGTACTTCGACGTAGTGGCACGGATGGCTCTTAACGGTAAAGGTTTAGAGGTTGAGGAGGTCTTGAGGAGGTCTTGAGGAGAGCAATAAAGTGTAGCAATGTTCTTTGAATACATAATGGCCTGTTGTTGAACTGAGGTAAATGTCGGGATGTTTTGATCTGATTTAGAATTATAATATAGAGCATTTCCAGCAAGAATAGCAAACCGGTTTGACCCTACCTCCGATTGATGAAATTTGATCGATTTGGTTTCTACCCAAATAGTTTTCTACAAAAATCTAAAACTATCCAGGACTAGTTTTCTATAAGGGAATATGTAATATGTGGTTTTTATTATTTCAAACAAATTTTTGCGCAAACAACTTGTATGATCAAAATCTCGTCTTGAAAAAGTTGTAGGTAATTAAGTGTTTTTTTAGAAAAAAAAAAAGCACGGAATCTTAAAAATTCATAAAATCATGCGTGAAAAACAAAAAACCTTGATTTTCTCAATTTGCTTATTTGAAACTGGGATGTAAGAATGATATTTTTAAGTTCCAGGAATTGGTTTTGCTTTGATAAAAATTGGTTCGAATTCATTTCCGGCCTGTTTTTATTCATCCGTGGAAACATAACAAAATGTTATTTTAGTTTCATGATCCTCTTTGTGATTATCTACCTAGTCATGAAGTTTTCATAAAGTTTTCTATCTTGCTCTAGTTGCCATTCTCTTAAGAGTCCCTCCGATTGCATCACAAGGACTCTTGTCGTGTGAAGTTCTTTTTAATTTTAATTTGTGATTTTAAATATTCCAATAAGTTTGAGATAAACAACTGCACTGCTTTAAAACATCAGAAATGATCACAAAACTGAACCATTTTCTTTGTAATATGTAATACAAATTTAAAAAAAAATTAGAAAAAAAAATTTCAACAGATTTTAAGATATAATTTCAATTTCAGGGGCTTTTGAAAAAATCAATGTTTTATGTTTTTTGACCTTTTTTTTTAGTTGCATCCTATTTTTTTTTTCTTAAAGAACACCTTATGACCTAAAACTTTTTTTTCAGAAGATTTTGTGATCAGAATAATCGTTTACATGTGATGATGTTTTGAAAAAAAAATTCATATATTACAAAAGCTCTTACAGATAATCAGTCCAGGAAATTTAAGGGTTTTTTTTTATGAAAATTTCATTAAAACCGGAAACTGTCAAGACAAAATCAATGATTCTTCCACAAACAATTACCAGTAAATGTGAGCAAATTCCATTATGCTTATCTTTGAAAAAGTGATCAAGTGAAGTTGTTGATTTAAATTTTCCTAGTTTTTGAATAACAACCGGTAGTTTGTTATTGTTTTGACGTAGACTACGTGAGACAGCAAGGGCTGGGTGTCAAATGAAAGTTTTAAAAGTAGCAACCAGCAGCCGAATTCCGGTCAGAAATTGTTTTTAAAGAAAAGAAATTTTACGAAGAGATTTTTGAAATTACACCTAAAGTACAAGTAACATTTTACTCCAAAATCTATCAGCGCAGTTTGAGAATGAAAAGTTTTTTTAAGGAAAGGAAAAACATTGGAAATAACTATTTCAATTGATGAAAGCATTGCCAGAGCAGAATGATTGTATTTCAGCCTATTGTTATTCCACTTTCTGAGTTCAATGAAGAGTATAACCAACATAAAAATGAAGCTTGTTTACATTTAATAGTAAGCTATTTTTTTCCTCACCACTTCTTGGAACTTCAGGGAACTTTAGGGAAGTTCTTCCGTGAACTTCAGCGACGTTCAAGAATTTCGAGAAATTTCTGCAGAGAACTTCAGAGAATATCTTTACAGAACTTCATAAAAGCTCATCCGAAAACTTCAGGGAAGTTCATCCTAGAATTGAAACGAAATTCTTCTGAAAATTTCAGAGAAGTTCAACCGAGAACTTCAACGGAATTTTGTTTTTGAGAACTTCAGGAAAATTCTTCCGAGAACATAAGCAATTTTTTTTAAACTTTCAAGAAATTCTACCGAAAACTAAAGAAAAGTTTATTCAGGGAAGATCTATTTAAAACTTCAAGGTAGCTCTTCCGAGAATTTGGTAGAGAACTTTAGAGAAAATCTTTACAGAACTTTAGGGAAGTTCGTCTGAGAACGTAAAAGAAGTTTTATCAAAAACTTGAGGAAAGTTATCCAAAAACTTGAGGAAAATTATTCCAAAAACCTCTTCCAATTTGAAGAAAGTTCTGCAGAGAATTCCAGAGAAGATCTTCACAAAACTGCAGAAAATTTCATCAGAAAACTTCAGGGATATTCTTCCGAGAACTTCAGGGAAGTTCATCGAAGAACTTCAACGAAGCTCTTCCAAGAACGTCAATGAATCATTTCAAGAACTTCAGGGAAGTTCTTTCGAGTACTTCAAAGAAGTGCTGCCTATAACTTCAGGGAAGTTCTTTCAAGAACTTTAACGAAGTTCTTCCAAGAATTTTAAGGAAGTTCTTCCAAGAATTTTAAAGAAGTTCTTCCAAGAACTTCAGGGATGTTCTTCTAAAAACTTCACGGAATTTCTTACAAGAGCTCCAGGGAAGTTTCTCCAAGCTTTTCAGGGAAGTTTATCCATGAACTTCAGGGAAGATCTTCCAAGAACGTCAGGGAATTTCTTCCGAGATTTAAATTGAAGTTTTTCGGCGATTTTGGGAAGTCCTACGAAATTTTTCCGAGATTTCAATTGAAGTTCTTCGGCGATCTTGGGACGTCCAACGAAATTTTTCTGAGAACTTTATAGGAGTTCTACCGAGAACTAAGGAGAACTATTCATGGAAGATCTATTGAAAACTTCAGAGAAGGTTTTCCGAGGATTTTATGAAAATTTGGCAGATAACTTCAGAAAAAAAAATTTACAAAACTTGAGGGAAGTTCATCGGACAACGTAAGAGATGTTCTTCTAAAAGCTGAAGAAAAGTTCTTCCAAGAACCTGAGACAAGCTCTACTATGAACTTGAGAACAGTTCCTTCATGATCTTGAGGGAAGTTCTTCCGACAATTTAAAGAAAGTTCTGCAGAGAATTCCATAGAAGATCTTTACAAAACTGCAGAGAATTTCATCAGAAAACTTCAGGGATATTCTTCCGAGAACTTCAGAGAAGTTCATCGAAGAACTTCAACGAAGCTCTTCCGAGAACGTCAATGAAATCATTTCAAGAACTTCAGGGAAGTTCTTTCGAGTACTTCAAAGAAGTGCTTCCTATAACTTCAGGGAAGTTCTTTCAAGAACTTTAACGAAGTTCTTCCAAGAATTTTAAGGTAGTTCTTCCAAAAATTTTAAGGAAGTTCTTCCAAGAACTTTAGGGAAGTTTCTCCAAGCTTTTCAGGGAAGTTTATCCATGAACTTCAGGGAAGATCTTCCAAGAACAACAGGGAATTTCTTCCGAGATTTAAGTTGAAGTTTTTCGGCGATTTTGGGAAGTCCTACGGAATTTTTCCGAGATTTCAATTGAAGTTCTTCGGCGATCTTGGGACGTCCAACGAAATTTTTCTGAGAACTTTATAGGAATTCTACCGAGAAATAAGGAGAACTATTCATGGAAGATCTATTGAAAACTTCAGAGAAGGTTTTCCGAGGATTTTATGAAAATTTGGAAGATAACTTCAGAAAAAAAATTTACAAAACTTGAGGGAAGTTCATCGGACAACGTAAGAGATGTTCTTCTAAAAGCTGAAGAAAAGTTCTTCCAAGAACCTGAGACAAGCTCTACTATGAACTTGAGAACAGTTCCTTCATGATCTTGAGGGAAGTTCTTCCGACAATTTAAAGAAAGTTCTGCAGAGAATTCCAGAGAAGATCTTTACAAAACTGCAAAGAATTTCATCAGAAAACTTCAGGGATATTCTTTCGAGAACTTCAGAGAAGTTCATCGAAGAACCTCAACGAAGCTCTTCCGAGAACGTCAATGAAATCATTTCAAGAACTTCAGGGAAGTTCTTTCGAGTACTTCAAAGAAGTGCTTCCTATAACTTCAGGAAGTTCTTTCAAGAACTTTAACGAAGTTCTTCCAAGAATTTTATAGGTAGTTCTTCCAAAATTTTAAGAAGTTCTTCCAAGAACTTTAGGAAGTTCTTCCAAAAATTTCACGGAAGTTCTTACAAGAACTCCAGGGAAGTTTTTCCAAGCTTTTCAGGGAAGTTTATCCATGAACTTCAGGGAAGATCATCTAAGAACGTCAGGGAAATTCTTCCGAGATTTAAGTTGAAGTTTTTCGGTGATTTTGGGACGTCCGATCCAAGAACTTCCCGAAGTTTTTCCAAGAATTTCCAGGAAAGTTCTTCCAGAAACATCAAGGAATTTATTCTTAGAACTTCAGGAAAGTTCTTCCAAGAGCTTCTAGAAAGTTCTTCCAAGAACGTCAAGGAAGTTCTTCCGAGAATGTCAGCGAAGTTTTTCAAAGAACTTCAGGGAAGTTCTTCCAAGAACTTCAGGGAAGTTCTTCCGAGAACTTCAGGAAGGTTCTTCAAGGAACTTCAAGGAATCTATTCTAAGAACTTCAGGGAAGTTCTTCCAAGAGCTTCTAGGAAGTTCTTCCAAGAACGTCAAGGAAGTTCATCAAAGAATGTCGGGGAAGTTTTTCTAAGAACTTCAGGGAATTTCTTCCAAGAACTTCAGGGAAGTTCTTCCGAGAACTTGATAGAAGTTCTTCCAAGAACTTCAGGAATGTTCATCCACGAACTTCAGGGAAGATTTTGCAAGAACTTCAGGAAAGTTCTTCCAAGAATTTAATTGAATTCTTCGACGATCTTTGAACGTTCTTTCAAGAACCTAAGTGAAGTTTTGGAGAGAATTTCAGAGCAATTCTTTCGAGAACTTCAGGGAGGATCTTCTTAAAACTTCAGGGGAGATCTTCACAGAACTTCAGAAAAGAACTTCACAGAACATCAAGAAAGATCATCCGAGAACTGCAAGGAAGTTCTTACTATAATTTAAATGAAATTCTTCCGAAAACTTCTATGAAATTATTCCGTGAACTTTGGGGAAATTCTGCTGAGAACTTCAGGAAAATTCTATCGAAAACTACAGGTACAGTTCTTCCTAGAACTTCAAGGATGTTTTTCCGAGAAAATTCAGGAAAGCACTCCAGGGTGAAATTTTAGGAGAAACTTTTCTGAATTTTCACTGTGAACTTCCCTAAGTTTCAAGAGAGAACTTCCCTAAATTCCTCTGAAGAACTCTCCTATAGGTCTTTGGAGAACTTACCTTAAGTTTTTTAAATAAATTCCCTAAATTTCCATGAAGGCCTTCCTTGAAGCCCTCTTAAGAACTTTCTTAACGTTCCCTGGAAAACATTTAAAAAAACTTCTCGAAAGAACTTCCCCGAAATTCTCAGAAGAACTTCCCCGAAGTTCTCGTAAAAACTTTCCTGAAGTTCTCGGGAGAACTTTCCTGAAGGTCTCGGAAGAACTTTCCCTAAGTTCTCGATAGAACTTCCCAGAAGTTCTCGGAATAATTTCTCCGAAGTTCTCGTTAGGGTTTCTTTGAAGTTCTCGGAAGAATTTTCTTGAAATTCGTGGCAGAACTTCCACGAAGCTCTTTGAATAACTTCCTTGAAGTTCACAGAGAAACTTTAATGAAGTTCTCGGAAGAACTTCTTTGAAGTTCTCGATAGAAATTTCCTGAAGTTCTCGGAAGAATTTTCCTGAAGTTCTTGGAAGAACTTTCTTGAAATTCTCAGGAAAACTTTTTGAGCTTTCTCGGAAGAACTTTCCCGAAGTTTTCGTAAGAACTTCTCCGAAGTTTTCAGAACAATTTCCCTGAAGTTCTCGGAAGAACTGCCCTGAAGTTCGGACGAACTTCCCTGAAGTTCTCGGAAGAACTTCCTTGAAGATCTCGAAAGAACTTCCCGAAGTTCTCGGTAGAACCTTCTTGAAGATCTCGGAAGAACTTCCCTGAAGCTCTCGGAAGTACTTCCCTAGAGTTCTCGATAGAAATTTCCCTAAAGTTTTCGGAAAAATTTCCCTGAAGCTCTTGGATGAACTTCTCTGAAGTTCTTTGAAGAACTTCCTTGAAGTTCTCGATAGAAATTTCCTGAAATTCCCAGAAAAACTTCCCGGGCTTTGTCGGAAAGACCTCCCGAAATTTTTGGAAGAACTTCCCTGAATCTCTCGGAAGTACTTCCCTGGAGTTCTCGATAGAATTTTTCCTGAAGTTCTCGGAAGAATTTCCCTGAAGCTCTTGGATGAACTTCTCTGAAGTTCTTTGAAAAACTTCCTTGAAGTTCTCGATAGGAATTTCCTGAAGTTTTCGAAAGAATTTCTTGGATCAACTTTCCTAAAATTCTTAGAAAAACTTTCCGGGCTTTCTTGGAAGAACTTCCCCGAAGTTCTCGGCAAAACTTCCCTGAAGTTCTCGGAAGAACTTCCCTGAAGTCGAAGCTCTCGGAAGAACTTCCCCGAAGATCTCGGAAGAACTTCCCCGAAGATCTCGGAAGAACTTCCCTGAAGTTTTCGGAAGAACTTCCCCGAAGTTTTCGGAAGAAGTTCCCTAAGTTCTCAGAAATGCCCATCGGCATTATCATAAAAGAGAACACAGAGTGCTTCGAGCAAAGAGGCGCAAAAGGTATCCGCAAGAACACCAGTGTTGCATCAATGGTCAGGTGGCAGAGGGAGTGGAATAATGAAATATCTGAATGGGTGGGGACGTTACCTTCCACATGACACAGATACTGTCAGACCACGGCTGCTCCAGACAGTTTTTGCAAAAGTACGGGAACGCCGAGTCCTTCGCATGTCCCGTATACGTGGAAGCGGATGAAACTTCAGAACATGTGTGTCTCCGTGAGCGGTCGGGACACGACATCGGATAATCTTGTCAAGAGAATGTGTCAGGAACAGGACACCTGGGATGCGGTTAATTCGGCAGCCTCTCAGATTGTCTGAGATCTCCACGATAAATGGCGAAACGACCAGCTAACTTCAAAATTCCTATGTAGATAAACATAAGCGAGTGCGTAACGCACAATAGTTCCGTCCCAAAGTAATACCGAAAGGTGTTTCTGGGGGGGGGGGGGGTACCAAGGCTAGAGGCACGGGTGAATTCAGCGGGAGGAGTCAGCACCCTCATCCCCACACCCTAAGTTCTTCAGGAGTCTGGTTGCAGATTTTCCATCCCGTTAAAAAAAGACTAGTTGTAGAGAGTTCGAAAAAGTTGCCCGACCAGTGAATTCAAACAAAATTGTGCCCAAATTATAACATAATTTGTTACAAATAACAAATTTTGTTCTAATTTTGTTCAAATTGTTCTGCGTTGGAAATCGAGAAAATTATGTCTCAATTGAAACAAAATTTGTTAACAAAAAAAGATTGAAAACACAATTGCAGCATAATTTGTAACATAACTACAATTGCTTATGTGCTGTAACATCTAGTTTAGTAGCTATTTAGTTCATTGCTTCGCCATTTAACATTTCGTCAATTTTGAATGCCTTCAGCTATAAGAGACTTTTTCTGACATCAATGATCAATTTGAATTGGAATTCTGCATGTCAGATATGGAAATATAGAGAAAGGAAACTACTAACAAAATTATAACAAACCATGTTATTACTAACAGATTATGATATAAATTTGCTGAAGGTTGATTTTATCTGGTTAATTGAACAACATACTTCTAACATATTAAGCCATTAGGTCCCGCGAGCCACAATCTGCGTAAAGAAATAAATTAATTCGAGCACTAGCTGATATGATTTTGCTACATCATTACAAAACTATTACAACATTTGTTTTATTTATATTATATCTCTAACATAGTTTGCTTTAATGTTGTTATCTCTTGAGAATTTATTTGTTAATTCTCAACTCTTTCAATTCTTTTCAAAACAGCGAAAAACAGCGTAAGTGAATTACAAAACTTGAAATAATTTTATTGTTTCCTCTTGGTCGGGTTTTCAGTACGTCGTTTGTCGTATTTTGTCTTAATCAGATTAGTTCCAAACCTTGCGGAAGAGATGGCACTGCAGTCTGCCTTTTCCAAATGAAGCGCCAGAGAGTTGCTTTCTTTGGCAAAGTTTTTCAGTACGTCATTTGTCGTCCTTTGAAATTATCATATTCGTTCCATATCTGCCGTACAATCTGGAACTAATGTGTTAATTTTAAATGTCTTACAATTTTATATTCTCATCAATTTTGCTAAAGACGGACAATCTCTAGAGCCTAAATTGGAAAAGATAGACTGCAGCTCGCTCTTTGAGGTGCAATTTGGAACTAATTTGATAATGTGCAGTGACTAAATTTTAAATTCTCAACTACTTTACCCAAGACGGCAGCTCTCTAAAGCTTTATTTAAGAAATATAGAATGCAGCGCCACCCCAGCGGCAACATCTGGAACTAATCTTATAATTTAAAATGACTACATTTTATCTTTCAAACAACTTTGTCCAAGACGGCCATTCTCTAGAGGTTCATTTGACAAACATAGCCATATTTGCAGCACGATTTAGAACTAATATGTAGATTGATATGGATCGACAGTGGTTCTCAAATGAATTACCATTACAAATTTATATCAACTGCTTCAATTCCGACCAGGAAGAGTAAAAATAGAAAATGGAGTGAAACATTAACGACGTTACCGGTTAAATAAGATATTTTTTAATCGGGTAGCAACAATGACTGCGTTCAAAATATTGTAATACTTTCCGATAAAAAACTAACAATTGGAGGTGTCACATCCTTAAATGATCTAAACTTACCGCTACCATAATTGAGCAAAAAATACTGGCTTTGTGTTAAGAGTCAAATTTCGCATTCTGTATTCTTATCAGTGCACAGGAAAAATGAAGAATCAATTGCACTGATTTGATCAGAATCATGCATCAAGCATGGGACACAATCCATCAGATGTAGTCCTTCCAAGAAAAGAACTTCACAACGAAGGTACGAAATCACATCCGATTGCGATATTGTCCCCACAGCAACAACCAACGATACAATTTCATCGCATTGTAGCAAAATCATCCAGGAAAATCAATCATCTTCACAGAAGGCATTCTAAGAGCTACCCACCGCCTCACCCCCTCCTCCTACCCCACGCATTCCGAATATGATTTATCGCTCTATTCCAAAAGGACCTTGCAATTCTTCCACGTGACCGGCGCTGCTTTATGCATCGACCCACAGCCTGGCGTCATCTCCACATGAATGCACCGCATTTACTATTTCGTTGCACTTCCATTCATATGGGTGGGGTGGTAACAAAAAGCTCCAAGCAGAATATGCTGTTTCACTGGTAGACCATCGATGCAGTCAGTGCTGAAGGAAACATATCCGATGGGGATGTGATATTTTACGGTTTGAAAATAAGATCCCTGGTTGGAAGAGTGACTTATGTGTTAAAATTTCATTTATTCAGACTTTAATCTACAATTTCATTCAAATCAATCACACTGTCGCCGGATTCTTCACTCTGTTGGATCAGCTTTTCCAATCGATTTCTCACCGCCGAAAATGTGGGTCGTTCAGTGGGAACAGCATTCCAGCAGTTCAGCATCAGTTCGTACAAACCCAGACTGCAGCTGGCCGGTTTCTCCATCCGATAGCCAGCCTTCAGTTCCTGCAGTAACTTGCTAGTCGTCAGCAGGGGATAGGGATTACCACCGAGGGTGCAAATCTCGTACAGTACAACTCCGAACGACCAAACATCGCTCTGAGACGTGTAAACCTGGTGAGTCAGCGATTCCAGAGCAAGCCACTTGATCGGCAGCTTCCCGTTGGTTTTTTTGAGGTACAGATTATCCTGGTAGATGTCACGGCTCAACCCAAAGTCGGATATTTTGACAAAATTCCCATCCATCACCAGGATATTCCTGGCAGCCAAGTCACGGTGGACTACCCTATTTCGTGCCAGAAATTCCATGCCAAGTGATATCTGCCGGGCAAATTCGATCAACTTGTGGTTCGTTAGCGAGTCTCCATCACCCCTGTTGTCTTCATCGAAGTAGCATTGATTGTCGTATTCCTGTGAGAGCTTTCGCTTGTTTTCCACCATTGTTTCCACGTTGAATTCAAATTCCTTTCTCGGGATCTCATAACCGTAGCCAGGATCCAATGTCTTGTCCAACTTGGATGGCGATCGGCAGCATATTATCCCTTTCCACATCGATCGCAGGTAGTTCAGCATATTTCCGTCACTGCAGTACTCCGTCAACAGCATCATCTTGGTCACATTTTTCGTATACTGTCCAACAACGCTGACAATATTCGGATGCTCTCCAACCGACTTCATGACCTCAATTTCCCGCCGAAACGCTTTAATTTCGGCCAAGCTCGGACACTCCTTCAACATCTTCACAGCCACATTGCGATCAGTTCCCGAGGGCGTCGAAAGTACGCCCTTCCGCACCAAACCGAAAGCACCCTCGCCCAAAACGTCCTGAAGCTGAATTTGCTCCAAAGCAACCTCCATACCGTCGTTGATCGGTGCAATCAGGTCTCCGGGAAGCGCTTTTGACTGCACAGTGCCCTCCAGGTTCTCCATATTGATCTCGACGTCACTGCTTAGTTCCAGCCCTTTCCAGGCACGTGGTTTACCATATCGTTTCGCCCGTCCACAACGTCTGCAATAGTCAATCAAGATTTTGACGATCCCTGCCAAACTCAACACGACAACCACCACCAATGCGTCGACCCAGTGATTTCTTGTGGTGGTTCTAGCTGGGACCGAACTTATTATGTTCTGCGAACTAGTTCGGTTGTTCGCGTGAGCTATGATATAAACTTCAAACTGCACATCAAGCACGGGAAAGGATTCGACCAGAACACTCGTCGCGTTGCCAGTTGCGTTCAGATAAACCGAATGGGCCAAGTCTTCACTCATATCCGGGTTAAGATCGTACACGTGGATCTCATATAAATCCGGTTCAATTATCGGTTGACTCCAGGTGATGCTCAACTGATACTCCACGCCCGACAGATGGACGGCCTGAACGGAAACATTCGATACCGTTTCCGGGGCACACAACCGACTGTGATTGTGAACATCAAAACAACTGGGCGTTCGGAATGTTGTCCACTGTAGGCTGCTTTCGAGAGGTGGAACCATCGCTCGAACTGCCACGTCATACTCTGCGTCAAACTGCAGCGATTCAAGCGAAGCCTGATACGGCCCACCAAGCTGATGCACTTCAACTTGATCCGGTTCAAAGTGTGTTGAATGTGGCGAGTAATGTAGGACTGCGTATTGACAAACCTTATCCACGGTAGGTTTCCAAGCGATGACAGCATCCACTAACATTTCATCCAGCTGGTTTGCGTGGAAGCTGAGCACTTCCGTTTCTTCGATTGCCGCCGGGGTGTAATCCGAAGGTAGAGTATCAAACGAAGCTAATTGATACACCAGCGCAAATTCAACACTGGAAAGCAGGACAATTGCCGAAGCGTGGTAAGTTTGATTTGGTTGCAGATTCACAATCTCGACGGTTGGAGTATCACTGACCAGGATGGTCTCGATCCAAGCATTTCCGTAATGTTTCTTCACTTTCACGATATTGATTAATCCCATTCGGGAATCACTGTCCACACTCAGCACTAGCTTGGCACTGTCGCGGCACACCAACTCGATGGAGAAGTCCGATGCATTTTGCGCTACACGTAAGTCATGATTTTCCGAGGGTTCGGCACATTTATCAAAGCACTTCTGCAGCGGTTTCAACGCACAATTCACCATACAGGATCCGATTTCGTAGAGTTTTAAATCTGCATATTTTTGATTCAACAATAATTGCTCGCAGCTTACAACGCTGACCACGGTACAGATGAAAAGAGTTAAGGATATCTTGATTTCACAAGCCATGTTTGGGAATCTTCCGTTTGCAACTAGCTTTACACGATGTCTGCTTTGAAATCCATCGCATTCAGATTCTTTTAAGCAGATCATATTCTGACAGGTACCAACCGTGGGTATGTTTCACTTATGTGTGTCAGTCGGCTAAAGAAGACAATTTTTGCCTGTAAAATTAACGTCTAGTCAATTTTTATGTCGACAAGCTGTCATTGAAGTTACTTATCGGATTAGTACCTGCGCTTAGGTAACAATTCAGCCAAACAGACGTTATGCGGTAGAAATGAGTGCTAATTATGGGCTTAAGCGTTGTTTGTATACTCGATTATGAGTGTACCCAAAAAAATTACAAGTGTGCCTCTATAGTATGATGATAATGATAATGATGATGATGGTGTTGAAACTATGTACTGTGATATGTAAGATAAGTATAGAAGGAGGTAATTCGATCTAGTTGGCCAGAACATGTGAAGAGCCGGGTAAGAAAATTGACAGTAGGCAAACTAGAAAGTGTTCATGGCGTATAAACTTTACGCTTCTTTCCCTCCTTAGTTTCCAGGGGAAACAAAACTGCAAGAAATTGGTTCATGGCGCCTCACGTTCGGTACAATCCTTCAGCATTATTTTGGAAGTCAATTGATATGTGTTATGTTTATCAATTACTATCGTTTTTAGAAGTTTGCTCTTTTAATACTTTTAACTCATTAGCACCCAGTTATCTATTTTGAGCTCAGTTATAATTTGCTTACTGTTCAAAAAACAATACCACCAAGAAAGTTCTGGTCTTCGGGAAAGTTGTTTGAAAAGCCGAAAGACTACAAAGCATGAACAGGTTGCTCGGAATTATGCTAATAAGTGGCGCTACTGCGTCACTAAAATCATATATTTTCGAACTAGTTAACACTTACAACTGGCATACATTTTGATCAAAATTTCAAATTTAAAAAGTTTCTTTCTCATTCTGTGTGGAACGAAATGCGGTTTTTTCAACCGACTAAAAAACCCTTCCAGCTTTTGTAACTTGGACCAAAATGTCGGATTTGACCGTGGCTCCGGAGATATTCCGGGGAGTAGTGGGATAGCTTCCGTTCCAGAATCAGTGATCACTTTCAAATCGATCATGAATCCTGTCATGCGACACATCAAACTTTCGGATTTTCAGAAACAAACGCATTGGACAATATTTGTTAGTGTCTGTGGTTGCATTGATCCCATCTCCCTGGCATTCCGGGAACTCCGTACCCCGTGAAAGTGGCCACTTTCTGGGCACTACTAAAACCTATCATGTGACACTTCAAACTTCCGGATTTTCTGAAAGAAACTCAATGGAGGACATTTTGGGTGTTCCTGGTTGCACTGGCCACGTCCCGGGAACTTGGTACCCCAGGAAAAGTGGCCACTTTCTGGGTACTTCTGACTTTCTGGTATAAGACTTTGAGGTATGAGAGAGATCAATTCATATTCGCACAGCATATACATTTTTATTTGCAACACATAAATTGTACAACAAATTCTTCTTACGTTCATTTTCATTCAGCAATACGCACTTTTCAGTGCCATTTAACAATGAAGTTTTTGAAAGCCTACTATGCATAGAGTTACATTGCATTTGAACCGTTATGTGTCCAACAGGGAACAAATGTGCCTTTTTTATTTCAAAACATGATATTTCATTAAGTTTTCATAGTAGGATGTTCATACTTTGTGAGATCTCATATCTGAAATATTGATGGCATGGCTAGAGGGAGCGCAAGGAGGGGCTTATGATTTTTATTATTACGTAGAAGGCCGACAGGGGACGTTTTTACCCACGGAACTAAAATGACCATAACTAAGGAAATATCCAACCGATTTGGAATATTTTGGCAGTTTTGGATTCAAAAACTCAATTACTTTTTCATTAGTGTCTAATATGACCGATGGACATAATCTGTCTTCGGAAAAAACGGATTTCCCGGAACCATGTTCCGAAAATGGTATACTTATAAATGTTTCAATAGAAAACCAACAAAATTGATACAAAAACTGTGGAATGAATACACAGGAATGAGTGGGATTACCATACGAAAATCGGGTGACTTGATTTAGGAGCAGGTTCCCATGAGGAAACGGATGGCCAAAAAATTATTTGAATTGACCCCCAACAATTAGGGTGTCAAAATTCTTGAAACCGTTTTACAAGAACGTTTGCCATAGCTATTGGACCATCCAGACACTTGGCATCGGATTGGCCAGTTCAGAGTAGGTTCTCACGAGGCCACGGATGGCCAGAACATTATTTGGATTGCACCCTAACAATATGGTTGTCTACCTTCGTAATTAATGCCAAACGCGCAACTGTTAACAGCCCGAACCACAGGAACCTACTCTGCACTGGTCAATCCGAAGTCAAGTGACCGGATGGTCCAATAACTATGGCAGACGTACTTCTGGAACCATTTCAAGAAATTTTAACATACATATTGTTAGGGTTCAATTCAAATAATTTTCCCGTGACACCATGGGAACTTGCTATGTGGTAGCTGTTCCAGAATCAAGTCAGCGGATTGTCATAAAGGGTGTCCACGATAAAATTGCCACACACAAAATTGATTCGCAAAATTCGAGTTTTCATCCAATTCCCATCAAATTTTCAGGGATTGAGAAATAACTATTAAACTTCATTTTACCATTTTACTCGTATTTTATTTACAGTCCATACGCAAATGCCCGCACCTTGGCCTTAACCCCGGCCATAAGATTCTGCACAACCTGTGAATCAACCGTTTTTTGCATGTAAACCCATACTTTCTTCAGTTCCTCGACTGTCTTCACTACCTTAGGTCGTTTAAGAAGGTGCTGCTTCATAATCGCCCAGTACTTCTCGATGGGGCGGAGCTCCGGAGTCTTGGGAGGGTTGAACATTTTCGGCACAAAATTGACCTTATTGTCCGCATACCACTTCAGCACGTCCTTGGAGTAGTGGCATGAGGCCAAATCCGGCCAGAAGATTGTTGGGACGTTGTGGGCCTTCAGGAGAGGAAGCAGCCGCTTCTGGAGGCACTCTTTTATGTACACCTGTCCGTTCATCGTGTCCTGGGTCACGAAAAGTGCACTCCTCTTCCCGCACGTGCAGATGGCTTGCCAAACCAGGAATTTCTTCGCCAATTTGGACATCTTCTGAGTGCGGACATGCTCCGGAACGCTGAACTTATCCTTGGCCATGAAAAATAGGTTGCCGGGGATCTGTTCGAAGTCGGCCTTCACATATGTTTCGTCGTCCATGATGCAGCATTCGACTTTCGTCAGCATGTTGAGGTACAACTTCCTGGCACGGGTTTTGGCGGACTTGTTTTGCTTCTTGTCGCGATTAGGGGCCTTTTGTACCTTGAACATTCGAAGCCCAGCCTTAGTTTTGGCCTTCTGGACAAAACTTCGGCTAAGGTGCAGCTTCTTAGCCACATCCCGAACGGAGGCGTTCGGATTTCGGTTGAAGGCCCCAACTACGCGGTTGTGATTTTTGGTGTTGTACGGAATACTTTTTCCTTCACTTCTGGGCTTTCGATCGGTGGTCAACCGTTCCTCGAACCGCTTAATCACTCGCGACACCGTGGAATTCGCGATTCCCAACGTTTTAGCGATGGAACGATGCGAGAGATCCTTGTTCTCGTGATGAATGCGCAAGATTTTATCACGAACGAGCTGTTCTTTCGACTCCATTTCCGCGAGTTTTGATCACAGGACTTTAAAACTTGCAGGATGTAAATAATGCACTAAATAAATGAACTAAATCCACCCAAATGTTCATTAAATTCTACCCAACGGTTAAAAAGTTAGAGCAATTTCATAGTGTGGCAATTTCATCGTGGACACCCTTTAGAGGAGGTGTTGGTAGACAAAACAATTTTTTAATGTATTTTTATCAACAAAGCCGAGAGGAATGCTATAACGTTTGCATTGAAAAAATGGACTTTTTTCGGATGGTGATAATATAAAATCTAAGACAGAAAATTGCTTCCCATGGAAGGTAATTATTAAAGCTTACGTGCAAAAAAATTCTACACCCTTGCGAGCGGCCTTCCGGAAGTTAACCAGAAATTTCACCATGGCGGACGAAAACATGCGTGTAGGTATGTTTTTGAGCTCTTTCTTCGTTTTATTTATCAATTCCTCCTCAGTTTTCACCACCATATTGTTGGAGTAGTTCTTACGCTTTAGGTTGACCCAGAAATTCTAGATGAGATGCAGCTGGGGGACGTTGAGCGGGTTCGCCAACTTGGGTACCACATCGATATTCAGCCGGTACATCTCCTCCAACGATCGCTTCGAGTAGTGGGGCGACGTCAGATCCGGCCAGAACACCGCGTTTTCAAGCTTCTGGTATTTCTTCATGAACAACGCAACTTCCGGCAGTCATTTCGTACTATAAATATCCCCGTTCACGGCCACTCCGGAGCGAAAGAAGAGTGGCTTTGACATCCCGTTCTCGCTGATTGTCAGCCACAGCAGCACCTTCTTGAGGAACTTGGCGTGTGTAATCAACTTCACCTCGGAACTCACTTCTTTCGTGGGGGAAGTAAAATACGAAGTGCCCTGCCAGTCGTTGTCATCCTTGGTGAGATAGGTCTCGTCGTCCTTCAAAACCTCCACGTCGCGATTCGCCCGAAAAATCTTATTCAACCGCTGCCGCTGTGTCATTACCTGCAGTTTCGAAACCAATGCATGCGACTTCCGCTTCCTGAAATGTATGTTCATGTTCGCCCGGTACTTTTTCACTGTTTGGCCGGTTGAACCGACCTCTCAGCCGAGCGTACGCAGCGATGTAGCCACCCGAGCAGGATCGAATAACTTGATAACTGACCTTGGTATTTAGGAGCTCAGATTAAGAGGTAAAATACCTAAGGATAATACCGTAAAATTGTTCCCACAATGTTATGCAAATACGAAACTGGGGTAAGAGAATACCAAAATAGTACCTCTCAGGTATTCTCAGGTGTCCAAAATACCAAGTTTTGTTATTCGAGAGATATTTTGCTTGCAAATCTTAGGTATTTTGCTTAGGTATTTTACCTCTTAATCTGAGCTCTTTTATACCAAGGCCAGTTATCAAGATCAAAATTAGGTATTCATATGCTGTTTTCTCCTGCTCGGGCACTTTTCCCTTGGTCTTCCTCTTCAGCATCGTTTGGAGCTTCTTCTTGCTCAGGGTAGTCGGCCGCTAAAAACCGGGCTTTCTTTCGATGCACTGATTGTTGTCTAATAGTGCCAAGTTGTTGTAGATGTCGGAACGGGCATATCCGGCGTCAACAAAGTGCCGCACTGAACGGAGTTGCTTCACTGTTTTTGCCATCACGGTTAGAGTTCGACTGATAGAGCTGTCAAATTTTGTCTGCCGACTCATGGGTTACTATGATTGATGCTGCATGGGTTCGTCAGTGCGGGTGAAGGTAAACCCATGAAACATCGGTGATCTCTGTCCATTTTTTAATGCCGACATTAAGGCTGGAATAAATCTAAAATTGTTCCTAAAATGTTGGGGTCAATTCTGACCTATGAAACTTGCGCATCTTCAAGTTCGCTATCTTTTTTTTATTTTTAAACCAATCAGGCTGAATTTTCTGAATTTCTTTATACAACGGATTTCTGCATTTTTGCATAAACATTTTTTTTAAATCAGTTTAAAAATATGACACATAAGATGTTAGAGTTGTATTGACTCGAATTTCAACCCTTCGTGGATTTTCGAAAGTTTTGCTTAGGATTCAATGTTTATGCATCATTTGAATGGTGTTGGCCTCAAAACTGCGTTCAAAATAACTGGTTCAAGTAACATTGTCCATGGGAATCTGGTACATAGGGAAGGAAATTTTAGTTTGGTTGGGTTAAAAGAAATGCCTATAAATGCCACAGCATTCTAGCTATGTCAAATGAAGCTTCGGAGAATTTCCGTTCTCGGTAAAGTTGTTAAGAATGTAAAATGTCTCTTGACATTATCAGATTAGGTCAAATGAGATTCCAGAGAGTTGCCGTCTTAAGCAAAGTTGTAGAGAATGTAAAATGAAGACATTTGTAATAATCATAGAAGTTCCAGATCGTACCACACAGAAGGCGCTGCAGCCTATCTTTGCCAAATGAGGCTCTTGAGAGTTGTGTTTTCTGAAAAATTTACAGAATGGATTTACCTCACATTGTCATCTCGCGGTTGGACCGTAGGACTGATGTATAACTGAATCGAACTGACCGTCATTCCCACTTCCGACAGACGTCAGTCCCATGAAAGTCACTGGAAAGTAGGACACTTTTCGAATCGCAAAATATTTTGCCATCCATCTCAAACATTATCTCATCAACAACATCTCATCAACGATTATTCAATCTTTTTCTTCATTTTCAATTTCAAATGCATTAGCAGTATCAAACTCCAATTACATATACATTGGAATATCCCGATATTTTTCCTAACTCGATGGAAATCCAGGCTTCTTCGAGCACTTCTCCCATAAAAATTCTTAAAACTTACCTGCCCAAGTAGATCTTCCCTAACTCGATAATTCCTTCAATATCGTGTTAAGGAGAGTTCACTGTATGTTGTTTTAGATTGCAGTCCTACATAATGATAAATCAAAATTTGAAGGTCCTGCATGGTATAAGTTTGTAACTGAAACAATCTTATTCATTTTGGATGAAATGAATAAAATTAAATATAATAAAAAAAAAATTACCAGCACAAATTGCAATTTATGAACAACTTATATTAAGATGATTTTGAATTCCAATCTTGAGTACCATTGGACAATCTCGACTCGTTTTTTAACAAAATCAGTTTATTGTCCTTCATTATTCGATGTTTTGAATCAATGTTCAATTGAGTCAGTGCAAGAATTGCGAAAAAATCAGTGCAATCACAAATCGAACGAAAACACCTGAAATAATTAGAGCCGAAATATTTTGACCACCCTTGGAAATTTGGAAACTACCAAATTTTAAATCGTTTGAAAAATTTTAGTGATATGTTACAAAAAGATTCGTCAGTTTCAGCGTATGAAAATATTGAGTACACGACTTATTACCAATTAGTCCAAAGAAATGTCCAAAAGAGTTGTCCTAAACTGACGTACAAACGGGGATGCGAATTTTGCTGCTTCGACTATGTGTAGTATTTTGCTGTACGCCGTTGTTCAATTCGTGCCTAAGGAACTCAACCGTAAGCCTCTCAAACCTGCTTGGTCAAATTCCGACCTCAAACATTCAAAACGAGTTAAAAGGGCTGTCCTGAGGATACACAGCAAATATCACACCGATTCTATGAAGACTAACTACGCACGCGCCAACGACGATTACAAACACCTCAATAACAGCTTGTACAACTCTCACAAGTCTCAATTGCAGAGTCGTCTCAAAACAAAGCCGAAGAGCCTTTGTTGGTTCGTGAATGAAATAACGGAAGCAAAACCGGTTTACCCTCCACTATGACTGACGGCACTCGTTAAGCTGACTCTGTCGTGGATGTCGCCCATATGTTCCGCACCCAGTTCAGCAGTGTCGTCTGCGACGAAATTCTGGATGCCGAGGGCCTCGAAGCTGCTACTAGCAATGGTCCCCGCTTATCTGTAGTTGGCTCTGCTTTCACTTCCCAATAGTGATATGGTGATTTCAGTCGGGAAGCAGATGAAAAATGCAACTGGATGCGGTCCTGTTGGTATTCCTTCAATTGCTCTGAAGCGTTGCCTTAACACACTTGCTGCGCCCTTGGCTACGGTCTTCAATTTGTCATTAACTTCCGGTGTGTTTCCCCATTGCTGGAAAGAGTCGTTTGTTTTTCTAATACACAAAAAGGAATGCAAACGATCCGTCGGCAACGATCGTGGAATTGCTGCACTAAGTGCTGTATCTAAACTATTCGAACTAATGGTTCTTCAAAGGCTGGTTCATGACTATTCACTAGCGACCACCGACACGACCAACCTCACCGTATTTACATCGTGCATCATCCGTGAAATGGAACGCGGTCATCAAGTAGACGCCATATATACAGATCTCTCTGCGGCCTTTTATAAAATGAACCATCAGATTGCAATTTCAAAATACGACAAAATGGGAGTTCACGATCCATTTGTCAAACGGGCCGGGTCATTCCTGACTTGTAGAGCTATGTCTGTGAAGATTTCAGATTATGACTCGTCCAGCTTTCCGATAACATTCGGCGTTCCACAAGGCAGCCACCTTGGCCCATTCCTTTTCCTGTTATATATGAATGACGTGAACTTGGTCCTCAGATGCCGAAAATTATCCTACGCGGACGACCTTAAACTGTACTACGTCATAGAATGCCCAGAAGACATCCACTTTTTTCAGCCGGAACTACAAGTGTTCGACGACTGGTGCCGGATCAACAGAATGTCCTAAAACGTATTCAAATGCTCAACTATCTCCTTTAGGCCGAAAACGTGCGATTCATCTCCATCCACTATATTTTTCGAGGAACGTGCTTAAAACGTGAAACAACAGTAAAGGATCCGGGAGTAATACTAAACACCAAACTTTTATTCGTGAACCACATTGCCTATATACTTTCTAAAGCCTCAACGCAGCTAGGATCAGAGCTCGAAAAAACTGACACCTGTCGTGAACGATGAGTAAAAAAAATATTCAATAGGTACAATTTTCGCTCCCCTCATTTCGTTCTATCAGTCACGCAATATATTCGTGTTCACTTTTTTGCTATGCTCAGTCATTCCGTTGTTCTCGTGTTCCACACAACTCATTCACACCTCAGCAAAGCACACGGCTATTCAAGCCTCAAAAGATTCTGGTTGCTTGACTGAATGTTCTTGTAACCAGTCATTCATTTTCGCGTTCGTGAGTGATTTTTTCTGCCACAGGATTTCAAGTATTCCCGAACATGGCTGAAGGCAAAGGAAGCCAAAAGGCTAAATGACCGAAATCGCTACAGAGTTTGTGGGGCATTTGTTCGAGAAAAGGCATTTGCAGGATCGATTCGAGAAGTTTTGGTTTTTTCACTTCATTGATTCTCCAAATGAATGACTGTTCTTTCGTCATCACGGTAGAACGTTGAAATTGAATGAGTTGTTTGCACTTACGTACATTCACTGCTTTCTGGAACGAATGAATGATCAAAGTAAAGCAACACAAAACCAGTTGACTCATCTTGCACAAAAGATTCATGAAGGCAAATTTGTGTTTACTTCATGCTCGCTAGGAGCAGTGCGTGATGACTAATATTTTGACTCAGTAAGGGTGCAATTTGAAAATTGAATATATGTTTAAGCTGTGGCTAGGATTCATCTTCCGCTTCGTCCTTTTTTTTGGAGTACTGCGCTGTCGTTTGGTCCCCGTTCTACCAAAATGCACTCCAGAGGATCGCAGCCGTTCAGCGAAGGTTTATACGCTTTGCTTTGAGACACCTTCGTTGGCAAGACCCTCGCAGATTGCCAAGCTACGAAAGCAGGTGTAAGCTCATTAAGCTGGAATTGTTGGAAGGGAGGCGTATGGTGGCCAAAGCGTGTTTCGGTGGTGATCATCTTTAGCGAAACATCAACTGTTCCACTTTGCTTGATCTCTTGAACATCAACACTTGACGACGAAACCTACGTTTTCAAGCTTTCTTGATAAACCGACACTCAAGGACCAACTACGGTAAACACGATCCTGTGCTGAGCATTTGTCGCGTTTTCAACAGCTATTATGACGTGTTAAATTTTAATGTATCCCGTGAGGCTAATAAGCGTTGTTTCCGAAAATGTATGTGTTAAGATAAACATTTTTATCTATTGACAGATCGATAGTAAATAAATAAATAAATAAACAAATTAGAAGTGTTGACATGTTTTACCACGAAATAAAGTGAAGAGTTTCAGCTATCATACAAGTGAAACGTTTCAACGGTCGGTTAAATAATTTAAAATCTACACTGAAAGAAAAGTGTCCGAAATTTAACGTGGACAGGCTTTATACGTATTTAAGCCCCATTTTGCCTTAGCACGGTGAACATTATCCACATCACGAATAGACATCCCGAGCAGGAGAAAATAACACATGAATACCTAATTTTGACCTTGATAAATGGACTTGGTATTAAAGAGCTCAGATTAAGAGGTAAAATACCTAAGCAAAATACCTTAGCAAAATACCTAAGAATTGCAAGCAAAATATCCCTCGAATAACAAAACTAGTTATTTTGGATACCTGCGAATACCTTGGAGGTACTATTTTGGTATTGTCTTACCTCAATTTGGAATTCGCCTAACATTGTGGGAACAATTTTATGGAATTATCCTCAGGTATTTTATCTCTTAATCTGAGCTCCTTAATACCAAGGTCAATTATCAAACTATTCGGTTCTGCTCGGGTACCTTTGCAGTTGGAATCCCTCTCTAAACATTTTGATAGTGATTCAAACCAGTCCAACTCCCACACGTTCCTCTTGGCTAGATCGCTTTTCTGGAGAAATTCTACGCATTTCCATATGTTCACACCGAGATCCCTCTAACAACATAGATTGTTCTAAAGAATGTAAACAATAATACTGTATGATGAACAGTTATAAAAGACAATGTTGCCAACTTGTCTGAAATCACCCGATATTTGAACTTATTAGGTGCAGCTAAACGAATGTCTAGCTCTGTATGCGTAAAATCTCTCATACCTCAAATCGAAAGCCTTTCGAAAAATAAGGACGAGCCGTGAGTTAGTTCACGTTTTCCGGATTTATACCCTAAAACACACTTTTGCTCCAAATTACGTGATTCAGCTCACGCTGATTTTTAGCTTGAAGTGGAGCTCATGACAGCTGTTCACGGATCTGAGCATTGATTTGGTTCCTGCCCATTGAATAAAGCACGCTTATTTCATTAGAGCCAAGCGTGGTGCCTTTGTCAACCACTCTTTTGTTTGGACCAGCTTATATCCCAAGTAACACACACAACATCTATTTAGAATGATTTATAATTATTTGTAGAGGAAAGGCTTGTAAGATGGAACAGCGCCATTTTTGACATTCACAGCGACAACACTATCGCGCTGACAAGTGTTAACCTCATTTTTTTTTTTTCTATTCTTCAATTTTCATTTGCTTTTGGAGTGAATACATTCATTCGATTTAGCTCTTCCAGGTTTTAATGTTCGAAAGTGTTGGCATAATTAAAATAGCAATTATTTCTTGTGCTTAGTAAGTGGAAATTTCCCATCGATATCAAAAGGTTGACATTTGTTTTGGCTAGAATTTTTGGTGTATTTTTATGATCTAAAGGAATTTCCAAGCAAATCGTAAAGTGAAACAGTTTTTTGAGGTTTTGTGTTTTTGGCGTCATGTTTGTAAGATGGAACACTGTTAGGCTTGTAAGATGAAACTTTTTTTTTCGTTTTAAAACATATGAATGATATTTTTTATGTTTGGAAATGCCATGGAATCAACAATAAATTGAAATATAACCTTACATTTCTTGAAATTGCAATTTTCGATGGATTTCGAAAATCGGCCATAATTTTTTTTATGACTATAAATAATTAGTACCGTGGGCAAACATGGAGCCTTTTAGTTCCTGCTTCGATTGATTATCAAAATAATAAAAATTATGCATGTTACGACCAAAAACGAATGGTGTTCCATCTTACAAGCCATTTTTTGAAATTGCAATATTCGATAGATTTTGAAAAAAGGCCATGACTTTTTATTTGCTGACTATAAATAATCATTTTTTGGGCAAAGTTGGAGCCCTTTAGTTCCTCTTTCGAAAGATGTTTTTGGATCCGCGAAAAAATAAAAATTATACATGTTACGAGCAAAAGACGGATCGTGTTCCATCTTAAAAGCCTTTCCTATACTATAAATGTATTACAAACGTATTACAGAACATGTCAAAATAGGAGTGGTTTGTAACTCTTGTATTTTATACATCACTCTGACAAAAAGTCGACCTAAAAATAGTTTTTTTTACTACTGTATGTGATTAATACTTTATTATTGTTCTTAAATACATGCTTCCATACATTTAGAATACATAATCAGGACAACATTTTATGGTAGTTCTATATACTGTTGAAATTACATTACAACAACCATGTTTTGCAAAACGTGTTCTTTTTTCTCATTACGATAAATTTGTTGTACAAGATTGTGGTTTCACTGCCAACGGGAAGCATATAATAGATACTCAGAGTTAACAAAGAAGGTACAAGCCTATCACGCCAAGGTTTAGGGTTCAAATCCCACGCTTGGCGATGTTAGTTTTTTGTATGAGGATAATTTTATTCCATTTTATGTTTTATAAGGCTTCACTTTTTGCGCTTTTTGCGTTATTTTAAAGTATGAAATAAGGTATTGTACACCTTTATTTATAGCCTGTTTTTGTAATTTAACAGTACTTTCAACTTGTTTAATACAAGCTGTGTTGCTTGGGTAATATCGAGGTCATACAAGATAATGTAAGAGTTACCAGAAGTGCAAATTTAAAAAGATACACGTTCAAAGTACTCGTTGTCCATTTTATTGTTCTTTACGCTTCCAATGAAATATTAAAGCCCTTCTATCTTATTCAGAAAAAAAAATGTCCTTCCGTGGCTTTTTTTTTTTTTTTTTTTTCCTCTGTTCGGGACATAAACCACTGCGACCAGTAATTTGATCTATTGTAGTACCTTCCGTGGCTTAGACGTGTTTTTATTTTACTTTTCAAACTCAAATGGTCCTTTATTTATGTATACATTTTAATTGAACGCAGTTGAAGTTGTCCAAGTGGTTTCTAACTTCCTTGATACCACAATTTATTTGAATGCATTGATTTCAGGCACGACACTAATCCCACACTCCAGCTTATTGATTCCAATGAGTGACACACGTCCACACCATTCCGTCTTCCCGGATGGAAAATCCCGGAAGCTAACATCATCCAACAACGTATGAGAATACACATTGCGCCAGCGCTTACCATGCCATATGTTATACATGTACTGAACGGCAAAAAAAAAAAA
>JASCZW010009852.1:0-40035 GCA_034211315.2 Aedes japonicus
TCGCCATATTAAAAATGTTGAAATGTTGAAAAATAAATACACCAAATATTATTTGTAATGCAAACGAACTGTAGATCGGAGACCAATTTCGGCATTCGTTTTAGGTTTTATGAAGGTTCTCAAGTGGTCATTACATCTTCCACTAAAACATTTTCAACAAAGCCAGGAGGAGTGATATACGAAAGTTTTATAATGGCGCCGAAATGAATGAAAGAGAGTGAGACAGGAGAAAATCTCTCATTGCTAGATTCGCCCTATTGAAAAAAAGTTCCTAGATTTGTTGCCAGTTTGTTTTCAATACAGTCCTTACGGTGATTAGGATACTTCTGAAGTCGATCCAGAAACACTTGAATGCCGCGATCAAAGTTGGTTGGACCAGCCAGTACTGCTAGGAATTGTGATGACAGGTTTCAACTAATAATTGATTAGAATGTAAAAGTTACCTGTTTCTAGATTCCTGCATTATTTCGAAGCTGCTGTGCACCAATGAGAAGCTCGTTGGTCACGGTGCTTCCGGAAGATTTTTGCCACCGCCAATTCCGTTGGTACAATCGTTTGTGGGACTTAGTTGGTACAATGCTTCCCATCAGTATTTCTCCTAAAGTCAATCGACGCGCATAAAATTTTACCAAAATGATTGGCTGATTTCAAGACCTTCCCATATGATCTTTACTGCCCATCTCTGAAAAATTCTTTGAAGGATAGAGTAACTGCCATATTTGGACTCTATTTCGCCATCCAGACAGGCACAAGAAAGTACACAAAATGACGCAAGCCGTAAATTGAATTCTTGCTGCAGGACGTCAGCATTAAATGGGGTTGGTTCTTTCAAAACAAGCTGATGTGTTCAAGATGATGGATGAAAATGAAGTTGATATGAAAGGAACATCAATTGACGCACCGGAAGTGGCAGAACCGTACCCAATTGTAGCAAACGCAGAACATCAAAGAAAAATCAGACCCAAGTAACACAACTTGTTATGTCATGTACGAAAATTCATCTTTAAGACATGATCTTTTGTATTGTTTTAGTACACATAACTTAGTTTTGGTACCTTATATGACCAAAACAGTGCACTATGGTCCAGATTACGAATTTACGAGGAAACATGCTCCCAGCGCCTAAACTTGAAACTTTACAGCAAAATAATGTTGTACAACATGGTTTGTATCACTAAGGCCCATTTTTTATGTTGATTAAAATTAGGGTGGTCCCCATTTTCACGGAAACACAAAAACTAACTTTTTTATTTGCAGAAATAGACGTTTACATTTTTTAGAAAAGTTGCAGCGCAGAAAATTTCATGGAATTTTCATATATAAATTTTTTGTAGCTTGAAAATTGACCGTTTTAGAGCATTTTTCCCGCATCAACATAGGGTGTACCATAAAAAAAATGGTTTTTTTGCCCAAACTTTTTTATTTCAATTCCCACCGTAAAGTTGTGTTGCGGCGAGTTTTAGAACTTTTAAAGACGCGTACTTTGGTATACAAACTTTTTCGCTATCTTCAACCAATCAATAGTTATTGAAGCTTTTCTAAAAATATACGCCCATTTCAATTGTTTATTTTTATGATTGGGGCAAACACGAAAAAAAAAATGAAAACGTCATTTGAAAGGGTAATTTGTTTTGTTCAACATATGTCAAAACTAGAGATATGTTATTTCTGTATCTTGAGAAAATTACATTTGAATCTGGAATGGTTTTAGAAGAAAAACTTCAATAACTATTGATTGGTTAAAGCTGGCGGCAAAGTTAATATATCAAAATACACACCTTTAAAAGCTCTACAAGTTGTCTGAGTTTAGTCAAAAGTTAGGACCGAAACACTTTTTTTTATGGTAAACCCTAAGTTGACGAGGGAAAAGTTGCTCTAAATCGGTCAATTTTCATGCTGCAAGCTAATTTTGTCTAAAGCTATGGTGTGGGGGTGTGATTCGAAGAGCTGGGATAGACACGAGTGGCACGATCTTCAGGAAGTCTGTCCAACTATTTGGCTTCGCCGATGACGTTGATATCGTAGCACGTAACTTTGAGACGATGGCGGAAACGTACATCAGACTTAAGGCTGAAGCTGGTAGGATTGGGCTTGTGATTAATGTGTTGAAAACAAAATACATAATCGACGGTGATGAAATCGAGGTAGTAGACGAATTCGTGTAACTGGGCTCATTGGTGACCGCCGATAATGACACCAGCAGAGAAATAAAAAGGCGCATTATGGCTGGCAATCGTGCCTACTTTGGACTTCGAAAGACACTACGATCGAATAAAGTTCGCCGAACCACAAAGTTGACCATCTACAAGACAATATTAGACCGGTAGTTCTCTACGGCCACGAAACATGGACATTGCTAGTGGAGGACCAACGCGCCCTTGGAGTCTTTGAATGGAAGTTGCTGCGTACGATCTACGGTGGAGTGCAGATAGAAGACGGAACGTGGAGGAGGCGAATGAACCACGAATTGCACCAGTTGCTGGGAGAACCTCCCATCGTACACATCGCTGAAATCGGTCGACTACGATGGGCTGCGACAGCCCAGTGAAAATGGCTCTCGAAAACGAACCGACAGGTACAAGAAGAAGAGCCGCGCAACCGGCAAGGTGGATCGATCAAGTAGAAGGCGACATGTGGACCCTCCGCAGACAGCGAGGCTGGCGAGTAACAGCCATGGACTGAATAGAATGGAGACAACTTCTGTGTTCCAGAGGCCACGCCGGTCTTAGTCTGATTGGTAAGGTAAGGTATGATGTGAAGTTCTAATTGAGTCCAAAATTGAAAACACATCTTGAGAGCAGTATAATTACATATTCATGATGGTCCATTGCGAATTTATTTGAGTTAAAATTATTAATTATTAATAACTTTATTATAATTAATTAATTAATAACTATATTTTAATTAATTAAAATAACTATATTAGAGCATCTTCTTAGTAGAATGTCATTTGGCAAGTTTAGAAAAAAATGACGTTTCTTGTGGACCGTCAATCAACTGCTGATGGTGATTTTTATGGCATGCTATAGTTCATTTTTTTTCTTTCTTAAAGTTAGAACAATTTTGTAACCGTTTCTTAAGAAGATATCTAGCAAATGGGCTAGGTCTGCTTTTTAATCGATATGAAAAAAAAAATGTAAAAACTAATGGGAATTCATAAACAAATTCATTATACTCATAACAAACATTACCTTCAAATTCAATCTGTGTTCACATCTGCCTGTTTGACACTTGTTGGGTTGAATTGTTGTGTTCATGCATTTCTGCATTTAGTGTTACTTTTTCATAACTTGATTATAACCTATTGGTTATTGTGACACTTCAAACTACCTAGATAAGACATCATCATGTCAAAAGCATGTTATGCAGTGCATCTTTAAAGCTTCTTATTCGACCTAAAAGATGTTATAAAAAGATCGGTTATTTGCGCTGTTTTGGTCATGTTTGACCCAAAAATTCAGTTATATGTTTTAGAGTAATTCATGAGTGACTTATGAAAGGCAACATCCTCTCAGCTTGTATATGACAAAAGATGTTTTTCTCTTGTTATTTTTTTTTTTCAAGATAACTGATTAAAAAGTTGTGTTTGGTGTTACTTTGGGAGGCGTTTCGTAATTGAAAGTTTAGCCTGTTTAACAAGTTTTAGCGTCAAAAAGACTGTACTTCGTTAAGATCAATAAGATCTCAAACATGCGTACTAATATGGCGCATATCAGAAGGCATTTTTCTAAAACACCTCGTTCATGACGTGACAGTTCTATGAAAACGGTTTTTTATTGGTTCTACTGATTTCATTTAATAATCCACTAGTAGAAGACTGGTTAACCGTGGTTTAATAGCTGACATAAAAGTTGAATTGTCAATGAAATAATGAGAGGAAAAGCTTAATTCAATAAAATTTTAAAATTTAGCTATAATTTTTAGTATTCCGATAATTTTAAACCTCTTCTAAGAACAGCATTGATAGTTCCCAATTCATAACAAATTTTGGAATTTCATTTGCAAAACATTAAAACCGTATATATATATATATATATATATATATATATATATATATATATATATATATATATATATATATATATATATATATTATATATATATATATATATATATATATATATATATATATATATATATATATATATCGAATAGTTGGAATTGATGAGACCGTTCCAATAATGAAAAAAAAAACATTTTCATGCTTATATCAATTCACAGCTACTCAGATTTAGTTGCCAAATTTGAAAAAGCATTTTAATCGGTTGAATCACATCTTAAGTCTTCTTGTAAGCGAATTATAGTCCTTGAAAATAAATCAAACAGAAACTAGCGTTTTGGATTAGCATTGATTCCCTTATATAATATTTAAATTTTAGGCGGAATAAACACTGCTTCTGAATGCTTGAAAAAGTTAATGTTAAGTGCAAATACTGACTACCAGTTCAATGATCGAAACGTCACCGACGAGACGCCACCGCCTGGTCCAGAAAACCAAGTTTCCCGAGATTTATCAATTCTCCCCTACCGATTTGCTTATGACCGAAACGAGACACTCTCCACGTCTACCTTCTGTCATTCTTCCAAACTTCAACGATCACGGTTTCTTTTTTTCGTTCGCTTGTAAACCACTTGGTAGGTGTGTTTTCAATTTTTCTCTGTTCCTCCGGTCGGTCGCACCGAAGCAACTTAGTTCGATGACACAAATCTGATTAGCATTCACCGTTTGCCGATATGTCGTGATCGATCGAACGGAGGTGGTGGGCAGAAGCAGAAGAAGAAGACTCATGTGGTTATATATTTGCGGGCAATCCGTCCACCTTACCGTAGACTCGGAATATTCAAATCATCACGGTCAACCCCGCTCGTTGCTGTGAACCAAATCAGTCAACACTGTACAGTGCTTGTGATATGATTTATTGGATTGACGCATTTATGTTTCCTCCTCGTTGCCGTTAATACTTAGTTTTTCTTCTCTCTTTTCTTTCCAATTTCAGATCGAATGCGAACGGGATCTTCCTATTGACCGCGTGTGTGTGCACCTTCGTGTTTAGAGAACAATGTTGCAAACTCGCAGTTTCCAAAAGGACGGTTTACTCTCCCGCCTCGGTTGCAACGGCCTAGAAATAGCTGTAGTAAATGTTTTCTGAATGCATCGTCTCCGAAGAGTGTGTTGGGTGCATTGTCTCTCTGACTGAACCTGATCCCGACAATATCGAGGGCTACTGTAGACTGTAGTGCGATATTCCGTGAGTTTTTCACCGGCGATTGAGAAGCCCTGACGCGCGCTTCCAGACGATTGTAGCTCGGTCAACATTGTTATTGTTGTTGTATTTTCAATTAGGATTTCAAGAACGTAGTCGGATATTGACCGCCTCATCCGGTTCTCGGTTCGGTCTATTGATAGAGATATAGTATTAGAGCGAGAGAAAAAGAGAGAGAGAGAGCGAGAGTAAGTCAAGAGTAAAAACAAAAGATCTAAGTAGGCTTTGTCCCTGTACGGTTGATGGTTTCGCAAGATCGCTGGATGGAGACGATGTCCGAATCGGGGTATGAATGCAGGGGGGATGGAAACGGAGCCTCCAGTAGCAACACGCTGAACCCGCGGACACCGCCCAACTGTGCCCGCTGCCGCAACCACGGCCTGAAGATCGGCCTGAAGGGGCACAAGCGCTACTGTAAGTTTCGTAACTGCAATTGCGAAAAGTGCTGTCTCACCGCCGAACGGCAGCGGGTCATGGCCCTCCAGACGGCCCTACGCAGGGCCCAAACCCAGGACGAACAGAGGGCGCTCAACGAGGGCGAAGTGCCCGCCGAACCGGTACATAGCCTTCACATACCCAAATTGTCTGAACTAAAAGAGATGATGCATAATTCTCAGCAGAGATCGTTGATCGACTGCGACTCGTCCACCGGATCGATGAACTCCACCCCGGGCAGCTCCTCGATGACGCTGGCACTACACCGAAGATCACCAGGCGCCGGACCGGTCCACCCCAGCGAGGCACAACACATTGCAGGTAAGTCGGATACACTTCTTCTTGTGATTATTTTTCGCTCACTCTGACAGGAATTCAACACATCATCATGTTTACGATAATTTTCACTTGTCTCTATATCGATGACGATTAGAGCAGCCTCAGTGGCCGAACGTGTTTCGCCGGGTGCGGACATAATTAAGCGACCACTTGGGATTGAATTATGACGGGCCTATGAAAGTAATTCGATGACAACGGTAGATGTTGTGTATTGATAGAATTAGCTTTGATGCCGGTGCGAAAGACGGCGGTGTTTTTTTGCAGTTCGGACAGGCTCTTTCAGTCCTTCGGTAGCAACGCACCTGTCTTGGGTTCAGTAGATACTCGGAACTCGTTTATCGGATTACTTGATAATCTGGCATCGTGATTTCTAATGGAGCTTTATGCGTGGGGTTGGTGTGATTGGCTTGTAGGAATTTGATTTTTGGATTAACGCCCCTTCAAATTGTATAGAATTAGCGATTCGCTACTAGATGGGTTACGGGAGACTAGACAACTTGTATTGATAATACTCATACAATCCACATTCCATTGTTACTTGTTAAGGTGAAACTGGAGGGAGTCCTTTTTCCATGTGATTTATAGGTTAGGTTTATTACCACTTCACGATTTTTTGAGACTAAAAATCGCTAACAAAACAAATCAAACAACGCTGAAATTGCTAACCAATGGATGCTCCAGTGGAGCAAACGATTCTTGAAAAATTCACGTATTTGAGGTTTGTGCTCAGAAAACTTCGAAGTGATAGAGACTTGATCCCGTATGTCCATAAAGCAGGCTTATTCTAATTTATTTTATTGAATACTTGATAATACCGGTGCGAGCGTTGCTTATGCTGAAATTTGCATTTCATTTCTATGGGAGCCCCCCCTCCATTCAGAGGGCAGAGGGGTCTTAACCCACCATAGGAATATGTCTCTCCTTCAAAACAATCACCATGCCAAATTTGATTCCATTTGCTTTATTAGTTCTCGAGTTATGCAGAAATTTGTGTTTCATTTGTTCGAGAGCCCCCCCCACCCTCTCCACCAGAAGACGTTAGAGTCTCAAACCCCCAATAAAAACATTTCTCTCCTTCAAAAATCTCCATATGCCAAATTTGGTTCCATTCGCTGGGTTAGTTCTCGACTTATGCAGAAATTTGTGCTTCATTTGTATGGGAGATACCCCCCTCCCATTTCAGAAGGCGGAGAAGCCTCGAATCACCATAGACACATTTCTCTCTTTCAAACACCACCATATGCCAAATTTGTTTCCATTTGCTTGATTAGTTCTCGAGTTATGCAATGAATTGTGTTTCTTTTGTATGAGAATCCCCCCCTCCCCCGTTCAGAAAAGGGAGGGGTCTCAAATCATCAATGAAACAGTATTTATCTTCAAAAACCTCCGAATGCCAAATTTGGTTCTATTTGCTTGATTAGTTCTCGAGTTATACAGAATATTGTATGTCATTTCTATGGGAGCCCCCTTTTCAGGACGGGGAGAGATCTGAGACCATCATAAGAACCTTTCCCTGCCTTAAAAATCCCTGCATACAAAATTTCAAGCCGATCGGTTCAGTAGTTTTCGAGTCTATTGGTTCGACGAAGCAGACAGACAGACGACAGACAGACAGACAGACGGGCAGACGAACAGACAGACGGGCAGACAGACGAACGGAGCCAGCAGACGGGCAGACGACGACGAACAGACAGACAGACAGACAGACAGACAGACAGACAGACAGACAGACAGACAGACAGACAGACAGACAGACAGACAGACAGACAGACAGACAGACAGACAGACAGACAGACAGACAGACAGACAGACAGACAGACAGACAGACAGACAGACAGACAGACAGACAGACAGACAGACAGACAGACAGACAGACAGACAGACAGACAGACAGACAGACAGACAGACAGACAGACAGACAGACAGACAGACAGACAGACAGACAGACAGACAGACAGACAGACAGACAGACAGACAGACAGACAGACAGACAGACAGACAGACAGACAGACAGACAGACAGACAGACAGACAGACAGACAGACAGGCAGACAGACAGACAGACAGACAGACAGACAGACAGACAGACAGACAGACAGACAGACAGACAGACAGACAGACAGACAGACAGACAGACAGACAGACAGACAGACAGACAGACAGACAGACAGACAGACAGACAGACAGACAGACAGACAGACAGACAGACAGACAGACAGACAGACAGACAGACAGACAGACAGACAGACAGACAGACAGACGAACAGACAGACAGACAGACAGACAGACAGACAGACAGACAGACAGACAGACAGACAGACAGACAGACAGACAGACAGACAGACAGACAGACAGACAGACAGACAGACAGACAGACAGACAGACAGACAGACAGACAGACAAGACAGACAGACAGACAGACAGACAGACAGACAGACAGACAGACAGACAGACAGACAGACAGACAGACAGACAGACAGACAGACAGACAGACAGACAGACAGACAGACAGACAGACAGACAGACAGACAGACAGACAGACAGACAGACAGACAGACAGACAGACAGAGACAGACAGACAGACAGACAGACAGACAGACAGACAGACAGACAGACAGACGAGACAGACAGACAGACAGACAGACAGACAGACAGACAGACAGACAGACAGACAGACAGACAGACAGACAGACAGACAGACAGACAGACAGACAGACAGACAGAAGCAAATGGAACCAAATTTAGCATGTGGGAGTTTGTGGAAGCAAAACTTGTTTCTATGGTGGTTTGAGACCCCCCCCCCCCCCCTTGTAGAATAATTTTTGAGACAGACCAGGGGGGGTCTGAGATTCTCAAAAATTAATCTACGTTTTTAGGGGGGGGCTCGTAGACTTTTCTCCATACAATTTTTTGAATTCTGGTATGGAGCGTAGACTTTAGTCAAATCTCCCCCTCCCCCAGAAAAGTCTACGTGGTTTATGAATAGCCCCTTACTGCATAACTAAAGAATTGATCAAGCAAATGGAACCAACTTAGGCACGTGGAGCCTTCAGGAGGCAAAAAAAAGTTTCTATGGTGTTTTGATACCCCTCTCTAAAAGGGGGGAGGGGGCTTTCATACAAATTAAACTGAAATTTCTGCATAACTAGAGAATTAATAAAGCATTCGAAACCAAATTATGGGGATTTCGAAAGCAAGAAATGTTCCTACTGTGGTTCGAGACCCCTTCTCTTTCTGGCGGAGGGGGGAAAGGTCTCATACAAATGGAAGTCAAATATAATCCAAACTTGAGGATTATCCCTACTGTTATGAAAATGTGGATACAGGGATTTTTGGGGTCGGAGAAGGTTTTTATGATGGTTTTAAACTCCTTCCTCGCATGGAGAGAGAGGGGGGGGGGGGGAGGAGGAGGTCTCCCATACAAATGAAATACAAAGTTTTGCATAACTCGAGAACTGATCAAGCAAATAGAACCAGTTTTGGCATGTGGGGGTCTTTGAGGCCCCTCCTCTATCAGGAAGGGATGGTTTTTATACAAATCCAACAGCATTTTTATGCATAACTTAAGAACTACTCAAGCAAATGGAACCAAATTTGGCATGTGGAATTATTAAAGGCGAGAAATGTTTCTACGGTGATTTGAGCCTCCTCCCCTCTCTGGAAGGATAGGCCATCATAGAAATGAAACATAAATTTCAACCAAAGATGAGAATTATCCCTACTGTTATGAATTTTTTTTTTGGGTTTTTGGGACCGGAGAAGGTTTTTATGGGCCTGTTCATAAACCACGTAGACTCATTTTTGAAAACATCAGACCTCCCCCCCCCCCTTCCCCCTTGTAGACTTTTCTTCATACATTTTTTTGAAAATTTGTATGGAGCGTAGACTTTGGACAAACCCCCATCCCCCCAGAAAAGTCTACGTGGCTTAGCAATAGCCCCTATGATGATTCGAGGGGGGCTCCCATGCAAGTGAAACACAAATTTCTGCATAACTCAAAAACAACTCAAGCTTATGGAACCAAATTTAGTATGTAGTGATTTTGGAGGTGAGAAGTGTTTCTATGGTGGTTTGAGACCCCGTCCTTATCTGAAAGGGATGGCTCTCATACAAATGAAACAGAATTTTCTGTATAACTCAGGCACTTATCAAGCAAACGAACCAAATGTGTCATATGGAGGTTTTTGAAGGCAAGAAATGTTTCTACGGTGATTCGAGACCTCTCCCCTCTTCTGAAGGGGGGACTCTCATACAAATGAAACACACATTTCAACCAAACATGCTAATTATCCCTACAGTTAAGAAAATTTGTATGCAGAAGTTTTTGGGGCCGGAGAAGGATCTTATGATGGTTCGAGGGGACTTCTTCCCCGCCTGAAGGGGGGGGGGGGGCTGCCATGTAAATGAAACACAAATTTCTGCACAGTTCGAGAACTACCAAAGCAAATGGAACCAAATTTGGCATATGGAGATATTGTAGGTAAGAAATGTTTCTATGGTGATTTGAGACCCCTCCCTTAACTGGAAGGGGGAAATGAAACAGAATTTTTGTATAACTCAAGCATTAATCAAGCATATGGAACCAAATTTGGCGTGTGGAGTTTCTTGATGTCAAAAAACGTTTCTACGGTGATTTGAGACCCCACCTTCCTGTGGATTGGGTGTAGATTTCCGCTTGGAAATTGTCTGAGGAATCGAATGAAACTAGTTTCAATCACCGCACAGATATGGTTGTGGAGTTATAGAGCTTATTTTACCCCACTTCCCCTTGTATTATTGAATAATTTATAGACATCTTTGCACGGAGAGGCTCAAGATCATCAAAACAGTGCTAGTCCCATGTGAAATTTCCTGGAAAATTGAACAGATGCTGTTTCAACTACCACACGGCTCTGTGAACAAAGATATGGCTGGTTTTACCCCACTTCCCCTTGTATTCTTGAATAATTTATAGATATATTTGCGTGGAGAGGTTCAAGATTAACAAAATAGTGCTAGTCCCACTTTGAAATTTTTTGGAACATTGAACAGAAGCTGTTTCAACTACCACACAGCCCTGTGAACGAAGATATGGCTGATTTTACCCCACTTCCCCTGGTATTCTTGAATAGTTCATAGATATCTTTGCTCGCGTTGGCTCAAGATCAACCAAATAAGGCTTATCCTATGTAAATTTTTCTGAAGAATCGTATAAAAGTTATTTCATCAACCGCGCGGCGCTTTGAACAAACATATGGCTAGAGTAGATTTTACCCCACTTCTTCTTATATTATTGAATTATTTATAGATATCTTTGGATGGAGTCGCTCAAGATCAACAAAATAAGACTAGTCCAATATAAAATCGAATAGAAGTTGTTTCATCTACTGTACAGCTCTGTGAACAAAGATTTAGCTGATTTTATAAATAATTTTATAAATTTTAATATATAATCAGATGAATTCACCTCGGCTTTTTTTTTGCACCGATATTTCAGCACGGTTAATATCGGGTGAAAAAGGGAAATACTCATGTTGGTGCGTCAACTTTGACGCCAGCTGTAGTCCAAACCACTTGATGAAAACAGTTCAAATTTCGTCCACATTATTTTCTATGTATTTTTAGGCTATTGTGAAATTTAAAATATGGTATCTAAATTTTTTACATAAATACGGATTTTTAAAATTGGTATGTCCAAAAATGACTTTTTTCACATTTATAATGAAAACTTAAAATTTATAAGCCTGATCAACATAAAATTTCGACCACATAAGGTCTATACATTGTTTATAGTGTGGTGAAAGTTTCAGTTAAAACTATTGATAATTGACAAAGTTACAGTAGGTTGAACATGGCATATTTTGGAAGCAAAATTTTGCTCGGCTTTTTTTTGCTACTGAGTGTATATTCATAACACGAAAACGCAACATATTCATGAAATCATGACCTGTTTTTCTCATTTTAAAGAGCACATTATTTCCCGTGCACTGTGCGATGCCTAGGCTGAGCTACCTCCATCGTTTCCAAAAGTCCAACAATCTTCCTTGAAAAAAAGAACTGCTGGCAGTCAAGTTCCATTGACATCCGTTCCGCCTTCGTAATTCAACGAAATAGCTTGACAGGCTTCCCAGGACTTAACGGACTTTAAGATTACACTTCGGACGTCCTGAATGTTTAATTTCGTGGTAATTCTTGAAGGTTCCCAATAAGTTCAGAAAACCCCCAAACTTTGATGACATTTCCTTAAGTGCTACACAGAAAAAAATAATTAATTTTAACAAGCGTGTAACATATCCTCTCGTTTAAATCCAAGCTAAAGGAGGCGTAAACAACGAAATTGTTTGCAACTTTTCATGTGCCATACAACAATATAAGCAATCTTTCATAAAACCGGCAGGATTCAGGCGTTATCTGGCTTAAATTTACATGAAATATCCCATTATATTCTGGCAAATCTAGCATTTCCTTTGTGTGCATTAGATAACGCAGAAAATTCAATGTTTCTTTTTATCTGTGTACGATATTTCGAGAAGTTTCGAAACGTTCCAGAAGTTTGTCAAATTTGCTTCAAAGGCTCTGAACTGCATGAATAAATGAATAAATATATGAGTAATTATGGGGTTTCTTAGAAATTTAATGACAAATGTTTTTAAAAGGCTTTCCAGGAGGTTTACCTAAGTCTCGATGTCACATCTCTCCGAGTATGTCATCAACATGTTTCGTAATGTTATTTCACATTTTAACAACTGCAGCCGAGGTAAGTCCTAATTTGCAAATATGACAAATCCAGTCCCCATACGGCGTTGCACTACATCCAGTAAACCAGCCACACTCACCGGTACGGACAGGGGAGACACAGCTGTACACGAAAAAAAAAGGAAAAAATAATAAACAAACTAACAGCATACCTCAGTCACCCGGTTTCCACGCCTGGATCCGGCGGAGAAACGGCGAGGACAAACGAGAAGGAACAAAAACAGCGCGTCGTTTGCCGCAAAACCACGACCAAAACGTGACTGTCAATGATTCAAATCGCGCTTCTCGGGCGCGTTCCTGCACACGCCATTTATCTCCGTGTGCTTGTCGTCCCCCTCCCCCTGGCCCGTCGTCGAGCCGCCCGCCACGGCCGCAGCCATGCCAACAATTCGTGTAATTGAAGTCATTATTCTTCGATAAATTTCCTTTTATCGCAAACTGTGGGGACGACGGGATTGCGCGCGTAAAAAGTGCTACATTTTCGTCCAGATCCTCCTCCGGCAGCCGGTTAAGTGGCAATCAGATAAGGAAAGCTCCCGGCACAACAGGTCAAGACCGATGATCTAGCCGGGTGGGTTTTGCGCTATTGTTCGAGAAGCAAAAGCGAGTCCCTGGAAGTGTTGCCTTCCATAGATCATGGAGGCGGACGCTGATGGCGAGATAGGGTAATCGCAAGAGGTTTATCTTCGGTTTCTGCTTACCATTTCGAATCTTGCGGAACCGGTTTTGGCTCGGAACAGATTTTGAACAAACAGTTACATCACCTAAGAATTTTAGCATTTGCAGTAACACACCTTCGGATGATCGCCGACTGTCAAGTGCACCCATCCCTTGTCCCAGAACCACCCAAATGGCTGAACGGAACGATCTTACTAACGCTGGTAGTGCGCAAAATAGTGATCTAAATTTAAAACGTTTGCCGTCGTCGCAACACTGTTGCGCCGTCGATCATTCCGCGATGATCGGTCGAAAATAGAAAACCCACCAGCCAACGGCCGCGACGCCGCGATGCAAATTAAATTCTACTAGCAGGCCAGACATACACTGCACTTCGGGACGAGCAATCTGCGCGATCGATTCAATGATGCGCGATGATGATCGTGGCCGTACCCTCATGGACACACACACAAATACACCCATGCATCGACGGCGGGCAAAGACGCACTTGAAATTCACAGCTTCTCTGAAATCGACCAACTTGAAATGAGAAAACCCCCGACGCGCAAATCGCCCTTACATGTCAGCTCACCGAACCAAATCCAGCACAATTTATGACAAGAAACAGTTAATCTATTCGCAAAGTAGATCTCACCGCTCGGCAGCTCATCTTGCCTGAATGTCTACTGCGGTTGAATGACAGGAAGAATTTCAGTTAATTACGAAATTATTAATAGAACCACGAGACCTCACCGCATCATCGCTGGCTCCCCTTGAAAGACGTAATACCGGTACTTCCTCCTCTATCCACCGTGCCGTGAGAGATCATGTCAAATCCTTAAATTCAATTAAATCCAAATTGTGAACAAATTGATTATTGTATGCAAATTGGTCCTTTTCTTGTTCGCTGTTGATCCTGACCGGCGTCGTGCTTCTCCGCATCTCTCTAGAAGTGACTGACAATGAGTCGTTAACGTAAGAGGGAGCCCCTCAATTAAGGCGCAGTATGTGATAATTTAGCATACCACAGGGCATAGTTCTGTGCTGAACGAAGACACACACACACACACTCACAGAAAGGTAAAGGTAGAAAGAGAGCAAAAGGTTGACACACGGAGATGCCATTTGCGCGACATGTCTCAAAGGCGAAAGAAAGATAATGCTCCCTGGGTCGACGGAAACCCGGAACCAAGAACAGACGAGGGAGCGAAGTTGGTAAACAAGAATCTCCTGTTGCAAAACTGCGCCGATGATGATAGGGGGACGAAATAACAAAAGAAACGACGGTGTGGATGGAGAGAAGAAAAAAAAACAAGGAAGTGAATGTTTTGTTTTGGCCGGTGGAGATCTATGGGCATTCAATTAGGGTACGAAGGAAAATTCACTTTAACCGAAATGAGAACTGACCCGGTTTTACCAAGCAATCCACAGATGACTAAAATATAGCTGAGACTGGGTCAACATTAACTTTAAACCACACAAATTTCCAAATGTTTGCGGATTTTTTTGATTTTATGCCCCTCTTTTTTTAAACTTTACAAATAAGACTTATGGAATGTGGTTTTTGAATTCTCTTCATTAAGCTGGATCATTTTGCAGATGCTTATCCGAAAATTTTCAACAGAAGGTCTCATTCGGCGAAAGATCCTGCGATGAAATTACTTATTCGGGGAAACATCCTTAGCTGAAATTTCACAGTTTTTCAGTTCTCAGATGTCAGATGTCAAATAACATTTTTGAAGTTTCTCAAAATAACATTTTTGAATATTATCTCTACGCTTTTTAATCCTTTTTAAGGTTGCGTGAACTTTCGAAAATATAGGTTGTTTTCATCTCTGGTGTTAAAGGAATATCATTAGATAGTTTATCATCATAAGGAGTGTATCGAAAAGTAGTTATAAACTTCCAAATAATAAAATAGGCATGAAAACATGGTTAAAATTAACATACTATTTCAGTTTATTATAGCTTAACATGTTTACAAAAGATCCAAACGGAAAAACTAGTCATCATGTTCATTTCTGTAGAATGCCCGTACCTTTGATTTGACACCTGCCATCAAATTCTGCACAGTGACCTTTGTGCACTTCCTGGATGCCGCTGCCCAATTTTTCTTAAAATCGGTCATGTTTTGGGACACTGTACCATCCTTCTTAAATATACGCTTGATCTATTGCCCAATAGCGTTCGATCGGTCGCAACTGGGGACAGTTTGGTGGGTTGATGTCTTTTTCTACGAACTTGATGTTATTCTCCGTCAGCCACTGTAGAGTGGATTTGGCGTAATGTGCCGATGCCAAATCTGGCCAGAAGAGAGGAGGGACTGGTGCTTTCTATACAATGGTAGCAACCTGTTCTTCAAACATTCCTTTTGATAAATCTCAGCATTTATAGTTCCTTTTGTATAGAAAATTGAAGAACGCAAGCCACATGTGCAAATAGCTTGCCAAATGAGCACCTTCTGACCGAATTTCCCCATCGCAACAGTCGTATCTGCGGTTGGCACACGTTCCCAACAGATTTAGTATAAAACTGCGGCCCCGGTAGCGTTCTTGAATCTTCTTTAACGTATGTTTCGTCATCCATCAAAATGCACTGGTCGACATTGTCCAAAATGCAGCTGTACAGCTTTCGAGCCCTGGTTTTGGCACGAGACTTTTGTTCCGGAGTTTGTTTGGGCACTTTCTGCTTTTTGTACGTCTTCAAGTCATTCCTGCGCTTGATTCGTTGAATCATTCCGATGCTGGTCCTGAACTTCTTGGCTAGATCGCGAGTAGAGGCAGATTTGTTTCGTTGAATATAATCCACAACTTTTTGGTCCAAATCGGGGTTGCTGGAGCCGGGTTTCCGGCCACTTCTTGGTAAATCCTTGAGGGAGCACTCCTTACCAAACTTTTCGATGATGCGTTTTACACTTGCCGGGTGAACATTTACTCTTTTCGCAATCTGGTTGTAAGTAACACCCTTTTCGGTGCACCAAGTGTGCAGAATTTTCTTTTTAGTCTCAAATTCAATTCGCGACATTTTGAATACAACTTTATCAACGGAAATGAATGAACCGAATAATCATTTTTGACATGTAAACAAAGCAAATGGCGCTTAACGCTAAAAACATATACAGTAGTTTATGCGTAATAACGCATCGAATGTTTATAACTACTTTTCGATATACTCCTTAGATAGGTTATTAATCAGTTTGCGATTTAAGGCATTCGTACCTCTGTGCATTCCTTCCCGAGCAGGAGAAAATAACATATGAATACCTAATTTTAATGTTGACAACTGGCCGTGGTATTTAAGAGCACAGCATACGATGTAAAATACCTAAGAATTGAAAGTAAAATATCTCTCGAGTAACAAAACTTGTTATTTGGGATACCTGAGAATACCTGAGAGGTACTATTGGTATTGTCTTACCTTAATTTGGTATTCGTATTACATTGTGGCAACATTTTTATGGTATTATGTTCAGGTATTTTACCTCTTAATCTGAGCTCTAAAATACCAAAACCAGTTATCAAGCTATTCGGTCCTGCTTGGGCGGTCCTGCTCGGGGAGCGAGTAACTTGATAACTAGCTTTCGTATTTAAGAGCACTGCATAAGAGGTAAACTACCTAAGGTCAGGTCAGGAGAGGGTAGGAATATGTTTGCGTATTACTCGATTAAAGCTATCAAAGGGTTGGGCTGGCCCTTTAAGGTTGGATTTCCGGTAAAACTGACGCGGTTGGTCAAAGCAACGATGGATCGAGTGATGTGTATCGTCTGAGCATCAGGGGCACTCTTAAGTCACTTCGAATCTCGGAGATGGTTACGGCAAGGTGATGGATTGTCGTGTTTCGCCGACGACGTAACTTTGAGACGATGGCGAAAACGTTCATCAGATTAATGCTGAAGCTGGTAGGATTGGGCTTGTGATTAATACGTTGAAAACAAAATACATAATGAGAAGAAGCTCAAGAAAAGACAATGTTAGCCTCCTAACACGAGTTCAGATAAACGGTGATGAAATCGAGGCAGTAGACGAATTCGTGTATCTGGGCTCATTGGTGACCGCCGATAACGACACCAGCAGAGAAATACAAAGGCGCATTATGGCTGGCAATCGTGCCTTGTTTAGACTCCGAAGGACGCTAAGATCGAACAAAGTTCGCTGAACTAAAAAGACCATCTACAAGATATTAATAAGACCGGTACATAGTGATCGGAAAAGTCTTTTTTCACGGCGAAATTATTAACTCCTAAGGGGTACGTTTCCTAATCATGGTGTCTTGTAAAACATGTTCACCTAAAAATGTAACCTCAAATGGAGTTTCGTAGTTTCAAACTTTACATTCTACGTATTCACGACTGGATCGTCCAGCGCTTGCGCACTGCTTGAGTTTGGAACTTTTTGGTGGTTTAGATTAGGGTGTCCTTTAAAAATCAGAGTTTTCATTCTAATTTCTTAGTTTCATATGTTAGTTAAAAATAATTTGTTAACGCAGTGTAGCAAAAGTTATGATGCATATTTTTGCTAAACCAAGTGTTTGGGTATATTTTAAAACTGGACTAAAACTTACGACGATGGATGAATGCGAAGCTGAAAATAGCATTAAAAATATTGTGAAGGGGTGTTATAATATTAAATGAGAATAACATGTGTACTGTCTGCATAAAGGAAAAAAAATTCATTCAATACTCGGGAATTCCATGGATGATCCAAAAATATATACCTTATAAAGAATACATACATTTTTCGTGCTAGCATAAGATTTCAGCATGCTACCTAACCGGGGTTTCGCTTCCTACATCGCGTTGGTAGGACTGCCTCCTAATGTATAGCTGACGAGATATAGGATTTCTTACTCAGCCGTTGGTGGACAGACGACCACTGTGCGGAAGTTCTCTACGGCCATGAATGGCCCTGGGTGTCTTTGAACGGAAGGTGGAGTGTAGATGGAAGACGGAACGTAGAGGAGGCGCATGAACCACGAATTGCATTGGTTGCTGGGAGAACCTCTCATCGTACACATCGCAAAAATCGGCCGACTATGGTGGTTTGAGCATGTCGTAAGAATGTCGGACAACAGGCCAGTCAAAGTGGTTCTCGAAAACGATCTGACCGGCAAAAGAAGAAGAGGCGCGCAACGAGCAAAGTGGATCGATTAAGTAGAAGGCGACCTGCGGCAAAGATAGCAAAGTTGGCGAAGTTCAGCCTTGGACCGAATACAATGGAGACAACTTCTGTGTATGGTATGGTATATGTGTTGGGTTGGCAGTAGGGTTCATTTTAGTAAACGATACGCTGAATTCTTGTTTATGTTATTTTTTTTTTCAGATTATTGTCCATTTAGTGGGATTCAATGAGATGCACAAATATATTTTTTAATATAAGTACAGATTTCAACCAACAGTAAGGATGCTGTTACGGACCTTTGCTAAGTGTGATGGTGGTTTCAGATTGGGAAGACAAGGTTATAAAGGGCGAACACGAAATTATTGCGAAACTGAAAATGTCATGCCAATTTTCTTATAATGTTCAGAATCAAACCAAAATTTTAGGGTAGTTTTATACATATATTTACTTCAAAAATCAAAAAAAAAGTTAATCGATGGAGCCTTGAGTGTAAAATTGAACGCATTTTCGCTTGATGCCCTCCATCAAAGTCTTTACAGTGTCATCCGGTACCAGTTTCTCAGTTTTTTTTTCCATTTTCTAAACATGTCCTTCTCGTCTTTGAGTGTCTTCTTGCTCTTCCGAAGTTCCCGCTTCATCATTGCCCAGTACTGCTCCACCGGGCGCAGCTCCGGACAGTTTGGCGAATTCATGTCCTTTGGAACAAAATGGACAGAATTGGCCTCATACCACTCCAGGACACTTTTAGAATAGTGGCATGATGCCAAATCTGGCCAAAATAGCGGAGCTTCGTCATTTTCTTCTTCTTAAATTTGTCGTCCACATAGAACTTGCTCTTGCCGGTGAAAAACTCCAACCCCGGAATTTGGTTAAAATCAGCTTTTATATACGTTTCGTCGTCCATCACACAGCAGCCATATTTTGTCAGCATCTTCTCGTAGAGCTTCCGTGTCCGAGTTTTAGCCGTCGATTGTTGCCGCTCATCGCGGTTTGGGAAGTTTTGTACCTTGTTTGTATGTAGTCCAGCTCTCTTTTTTGCATTCTGGACGTAGCTCTGCGATATGCCGATCTTTTTAGCCAAATCACGGCTTGAGACGTTGGGATTTGCTTTAATCATCCGCTTCATCTTTCCCTCTGTCTTTTTGTTCTCCGGTCCCGGTTTTCTTCCAGCTCCTTTGCCGTGGTCTAACGCCAACCGCTCCTGGAACCGCTTCAACACTGGAGACGGTTGAATGGTGAATGTTCAACATTTTTCCCAACTGCCGGTGCGACAGATCAGGAAATTCCAGGTGTTTGGAAAGAATTTGTTCTCTCGACTCGCGTTGGTGCACCTCCATTTTCGTTGAATCGAAAAGCACGACTTCGAGTTTGACAGCATGTAAACAATACACATCAATGAGAAAGTTTGCAAAATTTGATTGATTTTTACCCAATGGTAAAAAAGTTATGCCCTGTTGAATGTGTCGCAATAATTTCGTGTTCGCCCTTTATCCAACAATTGAGGCCAATTCGGACCTATTTAAGCTGACAGTAAGGCTGCTGTTGGGGCCGCTCTCAAAGTATGATAGTGATTTTAGATTGGGAAGACAAGGAGCCGCAATAGATCGCCCAAAAATATTTAAGAAACACAAACACACTACTATAATAAGACAGAAAAAGCTCTTGTCATTCGATTAGTTAGATGTTTCGTGTTGGTTTATGCCTTCTTCTGTTTGTTTTTTTTCTCCAAAGTGGACTGTTTGATAATCCCAGTCCCTCCATTCCCGTTTCGAGCGAGAAAGGGAAATAAGCTTAAGTGAGTTCTGCCAGTGATGAAATACGCACTCAAGGATTTACGTCGAAACTAATCGAACGACGATCTCTATCTAGTAAAGCCTGTCCACGTTAAATTTCGGACACCAAAATAACAGCAGCAAAAGACATTTACCTATAATTCAACAAAACCGATTGTTTATCTCTCAATAAATAGAGTTATATCTACATTAGAAACAGTTAATTAAGATGTTAATTCTTCTTTCTGTAAAGTTCTCGAACTGTCTGTGGTACACTCGCCATCAGGTTTTGTACGGTTTCCTCAGATACGCCCGCCGTGTCGAAACTCCATCTTCTCTTGAAATCATCTTTCGATGAGTTTCCGCTTAACTAGAGCCCAGTACTTCTCTTTTGGACGAAGTTCTGGACAGTTTGGTTGATTAGCTGTTTTTGGCACGTATTTGACCTCTTGTACCTTATACTATTTTGGGACGGATTTCGCATAGTGATAAGAGGCCAAATCAGGCCAGAACGAAGCTGGAGAGTTGTCTTTTCTGATAAACGGTAGCAACCGCTTTTGCAGACATTTTTTCTCGTTCACTTTCATATTGATAAAGCCAGACGAGACAAAACTTTTAGATTTTCGACCACAACTACATATGGCCAACCAAATCAAATATCTCTTTAGGAATTTGGACATCTTTTTTGTTCGGAAATGTTCTGTTTCAGGTTTTGTACGTATGATTTTGACTTTACAACTTTGGTAGACAGGTGATAATGGCAACCAACTTCTTGTCCATTTGTCGGGAGCATACTTTTCGACCTGTGCCACTTCCAACCTACCGATCCACAGTCAAGCGCTGGTCAAATGATTTGCAAACACAAAAAACCGTACGTTTCGGTAGTTTTAGTTTCTTGGCTAGATCGCGTGACGATAAATACGGATTTTGCTGCCGTTCGCACAAAATGCGTTTGCGCACTTCCGCTTGATTCGACGCCATTTTACTGAATGTAACCAGAATGTAAACATGTTGTTCCACGAAATAAAGTGGAGAGTTTTAGCTATCGTAAGTGAAACATTTTAGCGATCCGTTAAATAATTCAAAATCTACACTGAAAGAAAAGTGCCCGATATTTAACGTGGACAGGCTTTAAACTCTTCCTAGTAGCACACTTGTTGCCATTCGGTTGAGATAACCTAAACATGACTTGCTAAGTCATAATCAAGTTACTAATTTAATTGTTACCGTAGTGTGCTACTTGGGTTAGCCAATTGCAATGGTGGAGCCCTCTTGACGTGGATAGCGGTACTTTGGTTGACCGTTCTGTGACGCTTAATCTTCCGGAAATGAATTCTTATGACAAACCTGCTCTGAGGTTGAGATATCTAGCCCAGCATAAAAACAGACGAGTGGCTCTCCCCGACGGTGGCTCTTTAGCCCCTCGTTTTGACGTAGGACTACGTCTTTGTTTTCTATACTGAGGTACAATTTAATAAAAAATCGCATTGCGGCCGTCACAAAAAGTGGTCAGGATTTGAGCGTTAAAATCCCAGTCGTTTCTCAAGAGATTTTTAAAATGTTTGCATGAATCAATCGGATACTTTAAATACCGAACATGATTGATTTCTGGCCAGACTATTGAAGAATTCAAAATGTTAACTCTTGTCTCAAAAAGTATATTATAACCCCTTCAGGCCTATAGGGTCATATATGAAACCAAAAGGCTTATGGCTGTATAAAATCATATACTGAATAAAATCAGTTCTTCTATCTGGAAAATATATAAAACATGTGAGTTTATGGTATCATTGAAGACCTAGAACTTCTTGAATATGAAGTAGTTCAAGAAGCAAAATTGCTTATTAATAGTGTTGTAGAATATGGTACATATGCATACGTATAGTAAAATTCTCATTCATAAACGTTAAATATTTTGGTTTATTTCTGGGATGTTCTTGGTTATAAAAAATGTACTTGAGTTCAGAACTCACAATCTTCAGTTGTAACAGTAGCTTTTAGGACTATATAAGGTTACGATATGTATTCAAACATATTGAATGAACCTCTTGGAAGATCAACAATCATTATTTGATAATTTTGTGATGATCTAGGTCATCGAAACTGTCTTTGAGTTCAGAATTTAAGATCTACACTAGCTTTTAGGACTATACAAAGTTACGCTACGTATAAACTGGGATGATCTAGGTCATTCAAACTGTCCTTGAGTTCTGAACATAAGGCCTAGAGTTGTAACAGTAGGTTTTTGAAGTATGTGGAGTGGCGATATGTATTTAAAAATATTCATGAAATGGTGTGGAAGGTCAACAGATATAATGCGGCAGTTTTGGGATATTCTAGGTCATCCAAACTGTCCTTAACTTACAAACAGAAGATCTGCAGTTGTGACAGTAGTTTTTCTGGCTATATAAAGTTACTATACGTAATCAATCATTTTAAATGAATCTTTTGGAAATTCAACAATAATTATTTATTAACTTTGTGACCTTTTACGTAATCAAAATTGCCCTGAAGTTTAGAACCTCAAATTTTCGGTAGTAACAGAAGCTTTTAAGGCTATACAAACTAACATCACGTATTCAAGCATTGCATAGTAGCTTTACAACCTATAAACCTATATAACCTATCACGATATGTAGTCAACACACATTCAGTGAATCTTCTCTTAGGTCACCAGTCACTATCAGAGTATCTTGGGATGTTCAAGTTCATAAAAACTGACTTTGAGTTTAGAACTTAAGATGTAGAGAAGTAACCGTAGCCCTTTGGGCTTGACAAAGCAGCGATAAATTATTCAATGAATATTCTGCAACGTCCACAGACATCATAGGATGACCTTGTTAGTTTCAGGTCCTTCAAATTATACTTCAAAACTTAAGGTTTGCAATTTTGATAGTAGCTTTATCGGCTATACAAAGTTAAGTTAGTTTATTTGCCATAGAATATCCCGAGGTTTTCTCATAATGTTTGTTGGTCTTCCAGGGCATTCATTGCATGTGCTTGAATATATATCATAACAATGTATAATGAATAAAGCTACTGTTTCAACTGTAGATCTTAAGGTCTTAACTTTAGGACAGTTTGGACGACCTAACAAGTCTTATAAAAATATTTCCTACTTTTTTTCTATATCGTTTCTATTTAATTGAGCACCAAATCCATCAGAATACACAAAGTTGCTTGTATTACAACGCCTGGAAAAAATAGGCCTGAAAGGGTTAATTCAAAAAATATTTCATTGTACAATCCGAATAGCTTACATTTAGTTGCGTAGTCCTACGTCATCATATCGATTAACTCTATTGGGCTTAACCTTGTAGTTTTTGCATTCAAGAGACAGAGAACCCCGTAGCCATACTTTGTGTGCTGCAAATATTTTTTCACTCACGGAAACGTTTGAGGACCTACTTTATCTACCAAAAAGCTCTATCAACGTGAGTAAGCGAACGTCCATTAATTACGTCACGCAAAAAGTGACTTTTTATAACCCCCCCTCCCCCCTTGTCACATTTTTTGTATGGAACTTCAATTTTTTTTGTATGGATCGTCACGTTTCCCAAACCCCGCCTCCCCCCTTACTGCGTGACGTAATTATTGGAACTTCCCTATGTTACGTTATACTATACACAAAAACAAAAACTTTTGTTACGGCTGTAGATCTTAAACTCGGAGTTCCGAAACTGTTCGTTACAAAATTATTTAATGCTTATAAACGAGACCTCAGAAATCAGTATGAATATAATCCATATTCAGTGCAGCATTTCAGATATCGAATGCGCCGTTTAGCATGTTTTTAAAACTTTTTCGTGTTTAGAATGTTCTAGGTAGCTAATAAGGCCTTAAACGTATACTTTTTCCCAGTGATATATTTTCGTTGTTTAGCCAATCTGCAACAAGTTTGTCGAAGATAGAGTTCACTTCTGTTCAATGTGTGATTTAAGGCAGCCATTTCTCTTTAGGGGTCATATACGACCTGAAGGGTTAGTGACTTCAAGTAAATGTAATGAAGTTTGAGTTTTGTTATAAAATAATGTTCAAACAACATATACCTAGTATTCATTAAGCATTAAGCTCCAATTATGAAATTCAGTTAAACAAGGAGAATTGACTTAATTTCTCTCAACGTATGAAACATAATTCCACCGTTTAAGATGTTTCAGAATGTTAAATGTAGAGCCAATTTAGACGTTTTTCCAGGTAAAGGATGGAACGGTCAAAACTTGGTCGACTCAAATACGACGTAGTTTATTTTAATCGTGCATTTAAAAAACTTTTACACCCCTCATTTTGTAAGTGTATGCGTGCAAAATGTTGACTCTATTTTGTTTTTGCCATTTAATGTTCAGTTGTCAAAATGGCGTCGAAGCAAGAAGATCAAGAAAATGTTGCACGCGCATAAGCAAAATCCAAATTATTCCCTCGCCGACAAATCAACCGTGACGAATGTTATAAACGTGTTCGGCGAACGTCTGACGACTGCAACGAAGCCGGGATCAAGAGGAAACCGAAACCAGGAGGTTACAGCGACCGGAAGAATAGTGGCCAGCATTTCCAAACGTAATCCCAACCTTTCCACCAGAGATACCGGAAACAAATTGGGAAAATCCCACACCACAGAACAAAGGGCAAAGAAACGAGCCTGACTGTCAACATATAAGGTGACAATGACACAAAATCGAGATGAAAGGAAAAACACAACGTTGATTGCGTCGTAAGAGACGATGAAACATAGGTCAACGCTGATTTCAGCAGCTTCCAGGTCAAGAATTTTATAGTTAATAGGTGCCAAAAAAATACTTCTTTTGGCAGGCGATTTGCACCTGTGGGATAAAAAGCGAATGTTTCGTGACAACTGGAACTGTCAACCAATATATTTATGTAAAGTAAGGCTTGCAAAAACGCTTATTGCCTTTCTTGAAGAAATATAGTTGTTCCGTGCTGTTTTGGTCAGACCTCGCTTCTCGATTCTACGGAAACATGGTATACTACCAATAGTGTGCAAATCGTACCCAAGGAAAAAAACTCTCCAAACTCGCCGGAACTGCGCCGCATTGAAAAATATTGGGCAATCGTCAAGAAAACTCTAAAAAAAGTTCAAGGAAAATTGGCGGTCAGCATCAACTAAGGTGGATATAACAGTGGTACAAAACATTATAGAAGATGTGAAACGTAGGCCCGATAGTTCGTATTTGGAAAATCGGAAAAATCATCAAGTAATTTTCCTGTGTTTTGTAGACGATGAACTTCAAAAAGAAATAAAAATTGATCATTTATAGAATAAACTAATCAGTGTGCACTTAATTATGTTTGGGCAATTTTTGACCGTTCCACCCTTTAAATGACCAGATCTATGAAATTTAGAAATTCAATAGCGCGTTTGATTTGGTGATTCAAACCCCAAAGCAAAGTCTCAAATCAATTTGCTAGTCTCAACATGACCCTGAAATATTACAGAAACTGCCCCAACAAGAACTGAAACCGAGGGCAATTTTCCGCCAGAACAGTTTTCCACTCTGGATAGCAACCAAGATCATCGCGTGCGTTTCCAAGTTGCCACCATGTTTGCAAACGAGAAAGAGATAGAGGAGAAATACAAAGCAGCTCGAATTTAACTCTCCAGCAGCAGCAGCAGTATAAAGACTGTATTCGATGAAATTTGGACACACAAAATAGGTCACCAAAATTTTTTTTCAAACTTTCTGGAAATAAAGTACTACTAAATGGTTAAGTTTTGACATTTTTAGTTGATTGAACCTCTTCTCCCAACCCAAATGCCCGCACCTTTCCCTTGACCCCTTGCATCAAATTTTGGGCAATGATAGGATCGACTTGCTTACCTACTTTTAACCACACTTTCTTTAGATCAAGTTCATTTTCTATCAGTTTTGAAGTTTTAACGAGCTTTGCCTTCATGATTGCCCAAAATTTTTCAATTTGGCGAAGTTCCGGAGTGTTTGGAGGGTTGACATCTTTTGGTACAAAAACTACATTATTATCTTTGTACCAGTCTTAGACGGGCCAGGCATAGTGGCAAGATGCCAAATCCGGCCAAAACAGTGTCGGGTGTCAAGAAGGGCAGAAATCGTTTTTGGAGGCATTCGTCCTTGTAGATTTGTCCGTTGACGGTCCCAGAGGTGATGAAGGGCTGACTCATTTTGCCACATCCGCAGATCGCTTGCCAGACAAGGAATTTTTTGGCGAATTTCGACAGTTTCTTCTTCCGTACACTCTCCGGAACCTCCGGGCCATCTTAGAGGTGGCGACGTATTGTTCCTGTCCTGGCATTTGTTTGGTGTCGGCTTTAATGTAGGTCTCATCGTCCATCACAATGCAGAACGGTTTTGTGAGCTGCTCCCTGTACAGTTTTCTTGCACGAGTTTTGGCCACCAAGTTCTGTTTATCGCTCCGGTTCGGTGCCTTCTGGACCTTGTACACATGTAATCCAGAACGTTTCATTGTTTTCTGCACAAAACAAACTGACACTTTCGCCTTTTTCGCAACATCCCTGATCGAAATGTTGGGATAACGCCTAAATTGGTTCAATACCATCCTGGCCTTCTCCGGATTTGATGTGCTACGTTTTTTGCCACTACCATTTTTCCGCTTGGTTGTCTTACGGTCCTTGAACGTTTTGATCACATGAGATACGGTTGAATGTGCGATTCCGAGCTGTTTTCCGATCCATCGATGAGAAGCGTTTGGGTTTTCGAAGTGAGTGCCCAAAATATGTTGGCGCACTATTGCTTCATTCGAAGCCATCACTGAAATCACTCGACCGATTTTCACGAAACTCATTACACAATTGACACAACACAATGAAATACATTCAGTTAAAATTTCAATAATTTTTACCCACACGCTAAAAAGTTACGAACAATTGCGTGTGTCCAAATTTCATCGAATACAGTCTTTAGTGAGAGAAAAGAGCTCACTGCCATAATTGCAACCGGACTGCAATTCAGCTAGAACCTACCACCGCCGCCGTAGGGCCCCAGCAGAAAACGGGAAACGAAGAATTTGGACCTGGCTATAGCAGGCGCTTTGGGCTAATTGTAGTCCGATCTCCGGCCGATGGACGGACGGGCATCTTGCCTTGCGCTTCTTTTGATGAGACCTCAAAGTCCTTCTCGCGTGATTGCACTTTGCCTGCGCGCGGAAGAGGAGTAGCAATGCGAGCAAAAACTGCCCAAGTCTGGTGCAATGCGAGGGGTCCACTTTTCAGGAATCGTTACAAAGGGGTGAATGTGTGTGTGTGCGTGTGCTTTTCAGCGTCCGAATAAAATGTATTCAGAGAGACATAATTAAATAATATAATTACGGTAATTTTGAGCTTCAGTGCATGAAGGCGGACGGGCTTTGGAAGTGGAAGGAAGCGACTTGGGCTGTGCTTTGCTCGGGCTGCTGCGCAGCTTGCGCAGCCAACGAGCTCCGTCCAAACCAATAAAATGTAATACAAATGTGAGAAATGAGCCGTGGAATGAAGTTTAGGTTCAATGGGGGACCTCCGGTTGAAACGCAAACTCGCCATTACGGGACAAGGCGGACGGAGGGGTCGAGGCCCAAGGAGGATTTCAATGGAATCTTCCACTTCAAGTGGGCTAGTTCATTAGCCGATAGATTTGACACTTAGGCTGATGAGAAATGCGTTTGGGGTGCTTGCGTGGTCGGTGATAGTAGCTGCGCCATAAACATGGGATTATATGAGCTTGGAGAGGTAACGGGATGGTTTGCACCGAAGTGTTTCATGAAATCCTATTTGTCCGACGACTATAAATGGATCCAAGTGAATCGAAATGCACAGCGTAGAGTTTTCCCGTAAGTGTCGAACTAACACCACACCAGGTCTGAACGTCTAACCTCCGGATCGCGTTGACAACGGGTTTTCCCAACCGGTAATTTTCGCTTTGATCTTTTGCAGTCTCCGGTGACAAAAGTATCTGCTTGATTCTCTTCCTCCAAGTGCAACAATACAAAGACTTAATTATCCCTTTGCGCAAGCATCTGTATTCATTCGTAGCTGCGATCACTCGTTTTGTCAAATTCTACGAACCGCGCTCGGCAAGCCACGTTCGCGGCCAACCATTAAAGGCATTCGCATTGCGACACTTTCACCGCACCACATTATTATTTAGAATGTTGCGCTGAATATGCGCCCGAAGATAAGTGTCAACCGAAAGGTACGGCACGCTCGACTGCACACTCCGAGAAAGGGAACCGAGAGCTCCTAGGGGACGTGCGATTTGCTCTGCGTTTTGACCATGTTCCAGCAACACCAACCGAACCGGCCAAGGAGTAGGACGTCACGGTTGAACGCGCTCACCTCGCCTCGGAAAGGGGAGAAACACCGCAATGATTTAGTGGTGCGTTGTATTGAAATGTTTAGCCACCAAAATGAATGTGTATCACCGCCTTAAATGACTCAATAAAGCACCCGCTCCCGCTGGCTCGTTGTTCTCGCTGGTGCCGGTCTGAGCTGCAAACGAGAAGGAGAGAGATTTATGGCCGGGCTGCTCCCTGGGTTCCCTGTATACGGACGTCGGTGTGGAAAGAATCAGCCTCGGAGGAGGCTTGCCGGGATTAAATTAGTGATAATTGCAGGGATTGTAGGGACAAACGAGGACTGCCGGGTTGGTGGTGGCAGTTGGCTACCGATGTGTGAATTGTATGAAATTTGAGCTGAATACTTGTTGCGTTTGCTTGAGAGGCGAAAAAGAATGCGAGGGAGTGGGTGAAGGTTGAGCTTGTGGTTTTGGAAGGTGTGGAGGAAGGAGGGATGAAAAAGTTGATTGCATTTGTGGGATTCTAGAATTATGGAGTGAACATCGAATGGAAATTTAGAGCAATGAGTATGCTCTACTGTTTACATTTGCTTCGAAAATAGCAATTCACTAGGGTGCGATTCCACGAACAAGTGGGAAATTTTTCCAGTTTTTATTTTTTGTATTTTTTGATTTGCATGAAACCTTGCATACAAGTTTTTGGGGAAGAAAAACGCCGTTTTGCATACTTGGTTCGCCATTTTGAATCTAGCCTTACTTATGAGAAGGGCCTATGAAAAATGCACATGATATCTTCAAAAAATTGTATCTCGGAAACGGTTTGTCCTATTGGTTTGGTGTCTTCGGCGAAGTTTTAGACAATTGTTGGTGCTATATGGAGAAAATATGCACGGTAAAAAAAAGTTTGGTTTTTGTGTTTTGAACTAAAATATAGATTTTCCCTTAAAAGTTACATGTCAATAATTTTTCAATTATCCTTATGTTATAGCTGACTGAAAATGCTATCTAGTGCACAGTGGGTTGTTCTGGAGAAAAATAGGTTACAATGAAAAAAATTTTTTTTAAAAAAATTACAATTTTCAAAAAAGCTATTAAGAAAAGTCAAAAAAGTTTGTCACCCTAATTTTATGAAAGTACATCAAATTTGCAAGCAAAAAGTACTTAGGTAACATTTTTCTAAGATGCACCGTTTAGAAGATATTACTGATTTAATATTGATTTTTTTGATAACTTAATAAGTTTTGGCCCTTTTCGGATGTACTCCGTGTTTTTCCAGTTTCAAAAGTATATTTTTCGGAAAGATTGGAAAATTTTGAGTTAAAATGACACTGACAGCTTAAAGATTCGAGTGAAATTCTCTGCCTTAAAAGTATTTTGAAAAACAAGTTACAAAATCCCACTATCAGGAACAATGATTTCTTCCAGTTATTTTTGGTGTATTGTGTTGAAAATGTGCATTCAACTCTTGCATATCGCCTAACAGTTTAATTCATTTAAACTGGATGTGTTTATACTGTGCATATTTTCTCTCTATTGCCGAACATCGCCACAGACATCAAACCGATGAGACAACTCGATTTCGAGATACACCTCTTTGAGAACTGCAAATGCAAGCTCCTCAATTAGCAAGATTCAAAAGAGCGAATTAAGCTTATTTTTCAGGGATGGTGATTGTGTGCAATAAAAAATAACATTATATGTTGGATATCATCAGTTTATTTTTATTCCTGTATTTTTATAAAAGTATTGTTTACACAACTTTCTTAACAATATCGAATATTTTGGCATCATTGTCAGTCGGAACTTTTAAGGGAAAATCTATATTTTAGTTCAAAACACAAAAACCAAACTTTTTTTTACCGTGCATATTTGCTCCATATAGCACCAACAATTGTCTAAAACTTCGACGAAGACACCAAACCAATCGGACAAACCGTTTCCGAGATACAATTTTTTGAAGATATCATGTGCATTTTTCATAGGCCCTTCTCATAAGTAAGGCTAGATTCAAAATGGCGAACCAAGTATGCAAAACGGCGTTTTTCTTCCCCAAAAACTTGTATGCAAGGTTTCATGCAAATCAAAAAATATGAAAATTACTCGTTGCTGAAATGATATGGAACCGCTCTAGGGCTAAAGGGTGTACGGAATCAAATTGCGACACACACGAATATTCGGCAAAATTGAACGGGCGAATATCAAACTTTCAGGAAGTAAAATAAAACATGTTATGAATATTCCCATGTTTGTTTTATTCAATTTCAACTCCATATCCAAATGCAAGGACCTTCTTCTTTACAACATTTGGACCAACTTTGTGTTGCGTGGTAATCAATTTTATCTTCATATCTTCCTCCGATTTCACTTCCTTGGGATGTTTCCGAAATGCCTGCTTCATGATGGCCCAGTACTTTTCAATTGGCCGCAGTTCCGGTGCGTTGAGATGCTTCGGCACGAAATTGACCTCCTTAGCCTTGTACCACTCCAAACCCTCTTTCGAATAATAGCACGAGGCAAAATCCGGCCATAAAATCGTAGGACCATCGTGTGACCTCAGAAGAGGAAGTAGACGCTTTTGGAGGCATTCCTTTCGGTACACCTGCCCATTGACCGTTTCAGTTGTCACGAATGGGGTGCTTCGCTTTCCACACGAACAAATCGCTTGCCAAATCATATATTTTTTGGCAAACTTTGACATGTTCTGATTTCTAACGTCTTCATGGACATCGAATTTATGATGAGCAGTGAAATACCTGGAGCCTCAGAAGTCTGCTTTTACATACGTCTCTTCATCCATAACGAGGCAAACTGGTTTCGTCAACATCTGGGTGTAAAGCTTCCGTGCACGTGTTTTACCTACCGTATTCTGCCGTTCATCGCGATAAGGCGCCTTTTGGACTTTGTACGTTTTTTCGCATCTTGCATGAAAGTTTTGATTAAATTCAGTTTCTTCGCCTCATCTCGAACTGAACTGTTGGTATTCCTCTTGAAAGCTTGAACTACCCGCTTGTGATCCTTAACACTTTGCGGAGATCCATTTTTGCTACTTTTTTCGTTCCGATCGATGGTCAAACGTTTGTGGTACCGATTTAAAACACGAGACACCGTAGAATGTACCATTCCCAGCTTTATGGCGATCCGGATTTCCGAGGTACGTGCGCAAAATTTCTTTGCGCTGCTGCTGTTCTTCCGTTTCCATTTTTGCAACGATACCTTTACCCGGCATGATTCCGGACAACCTTTACCCGGCATGATTGTTGGTGTCACGTTGATGACCTTAACATATTTTTCGCAGAGCATATCAACCTGATCAAGTGCTTGTAGATACTGAGTTAAGAATTAAGGACAGTTTGGGTGATCTAGGATATTGTAGCTCATCTCATAATAACTGTTGTCTTCCCAGGAGAGTTTATGGACAAAGTTGACTTCATAACGTAACTTGTTAGAGCCGAAAAAGTTACAGTTACTACTGTACTCCTCATGTTTTTGAATGAAACTTTCTTACTTGGCACTTATACTTGGCACTTGTACTTTATTAAAACGCCAACTCTTGCATCGTTCCTCGGGTTGGTGGTACTTGAAGTTGTTGTGTATTTTTTCATGTAAATCGATGTGGTGATCGATACAGAGAGATTGAGAACGCATAGATATGTAGAAAATACATGGTTGGCGAGGTGACGGTATTTGTAATGTCGATGTAGGACTCCTTCGTAGATCGTACGCAGTACATTTCGTTCAACGACATCAAGACCATGTATCGTTGTCGTTGAGAATAACCGGTCTAATTAATGTCTTGTAGAAGGGGAATTTTCTAGGTTAGCGAACTTTGTTCCTAGAGGGTTTGAGCTGTTTAGTGGAATACCTGTAGCTATAAATTAGAAGAAAAATTAGTATTTTCCATTTAATTCCAATGTGCAGACTTCTTCAGTGTCTCGTACACTGAAGAAGTCTGCACATTGTAGACGAAATACGCGTATCTGTCAAGATAAGCAATGGTACAGAATACAGAAGAGGGGTTATTATCTAGTCATCACCAATTTATACGTAATGATACTGAAGCTATTGACAGTACTACATAATTCTTTAAACATTTAACATTAAAGGTTGCTGTATAGATATGCGTTGATCGGTCTCACTTTAACGATTTTATCTCGAAGTTCTCTGACCTTCTGGTAAAGCATTCAATCTTTTTCCTAACCTTCTGGTATCCTGAGTAGGGACTTTTTCAGAATCGAGAATTTTTTTTTTAAATTTTTGGAAGATTCTTTCGAAGAATTCTCAAAACCTTTTTTGATATTGATGATTTGCTAAGTTTCTTGTTTTTTTATACTTTTCTGCTAAACTTCAGCGAAGTTTTCTTGACGATCAAATCTCTCAAACGAGGTGAGATGGAAACCAAGGAATTGTGATTCCTACATGAGGTTGTGTCCTAGCTCAAAGAACGATGGGAACGGTTGGGGAGATGGTGTTCACCATATTTTTGGTGCAATGAATATCATTATGGTCATATGAATGATTTTAGTATTGACTGCTTCTTCTGTTTGCCAGTGATTTTCCCTTGAATTTCAGGGAACCTCTTTTCTGACCTTCGACAAAGCTCTTTGCAGTCAAAATTCTGGGATGTTTTCTCCTGAACTTTAATCAAGTTTCCTTATAAACGTCAAGACAGTCACTCCTGTTTTTTTTGTAAATATGCATCTAACAACCCAACCTCACCTTCCAGAAACAGTTCATAATTTTTTTGCTGAACTTAGCTACTGTCTAAACTTCTGACGAGTCCCAGCTTTAACTGCAAGGAAAACCTCTCCAAAACTCTGGGAAAGTTCAATCCAGAATTTCTTGAAAAATATTTCTAAATTTCTTGGAAGTTTGATCCTAAATTTCTGAGAAGTCCTCTTGGGAACTTTATGATAATTGTCTTCTGAACTTCGGATAAGTTTGCTCCTGAATCTCTGAGAAATTCCAACTTTAGCTACTAGTAAGTATCTCCTATACTTCTGAAAATTTTCATCCTGTTTTTCTCAGAAGTAACTACCCAAACTTTTGGCATTCCTGAGCTTCGAGACTTTGAGCTTCGAGCCTCATTGTGAACTTCTGAAATGTTCGATTCTGAACTTCAGGAAAGCTTTCTAGCACTAAGGATTGATTACGAGCTTATTCTATTTGAACATCATATAAGTCTCATCCTGAACTCCGAGGAAAATTTTATCAAAACTTTGGGAAAGTCTGCTGTAGAATTTCTAGGAGAATTCCCTTATATTTGTTAAAAGTTTCTTCCTGAATTTCTAAGAAGTACCTTTTTTGATCTTTTGGGATTGGGGTTTTCTCCAGACCTTATGTGAAGTTTGTTCCTGAAATTCTGAGAAAATCTTGCTCAAACTACTAGGAAGTACCAAATATTCTTCTCGAAAGTTTCTTTCTTTTCTTTGAAGAGGTTTCTTCATGAACTTTGAGAAATCCTCATTCTTAAATTCTGAAATTCAGAAATGTTCTCTTTTGGGCTTCAAATGGTGAGTTGACAACTTGGCAGGAGGGTGCGACCGACCTCTGGTCCTCACAAGTTCCTACCTCACGCCTCCACGAGTCGCTATGATCACAAGAGACTAGCTGAAACATGGAGACGCTGGTTGGCGTAGCCACAGGCAATGTTGTCAATCCGACAATAGCGAAAGTGAGGGTGCGACCGGTACATCATATCATAATTTTCTACTATTATCTTTCAGGTCTTCCAGATCGTCAGGTATTGCAAAATAATTTAAAATTTAAAATTCTTTTTTTTCATGGCAGTCATACATTCCATATACTTTTCTGGTTCATAATGGATGCACAAGTTTGTCTACAATTGCAACAAAACAGCAGTCGGCACACATGTAATTTTCAGTTCATATTACAGTATGCCCTCACTATATATTTTATCTCTATTGGACATTGTTTATTCATAGCTCTAATTCTGTATATTTCATTACATGTATTACGCCAGAAAAGGTAAATTTCTCTCAGGTACCATACAGTTTAGGAGGATGATCTTGCGGTTATAGGATGATCATCTTCTGGTAGAAGCAGCAGTAAGAATGAGGATCAATTTTCAGCTGTATCTACCTGCCGTCGGAGTGGCCTTCTCGAAAGTAGCAATGGATGTATATATGGATGTGTAGATACTAGTATTTGTTATTATATGATGCATGTTTTTTAGCTCTAGCATATCTTCATTAATAGAATGTTGACTGACTACTCTCGACCACTCAACCTTTAATTCCTTCATTATATTTTCCATTAAATGGCATAATATGACCTTAACATTTCTGTACGCGATCATCAACTACTATTTGAGCGGATTCAGAGGAACACAGCTGTTCATCATTATTAATTGCATATCATAAATATAATATTATGGAAGAAGTAATAAAATAATTAATAAAATTTTAATTGCTTCAGATTGGTGATCCGGCCGGTATAATTATTTTATTACATTATATCAAGAATAATCAAAATTAATAAATGCTCTTCATTTCAGAAGGTTACATATCTATATGTCATGATTAAATACGTAATAATATAATATTATGGTTTTATATACAATTGAATGCTTTATTGATATATTTATACCTCAATGAATAACAAGATGACCTTCACATTCCAGAGATACAGTCACCTTATCAGTGATACAAAAGTGGTACGAAGCTGCATATTATTATTACTGCCTTAATATTATTACTTCGTCTGAGTTAGTCAGTTGAGTTTCGCATGGTTATCTGTGAGGCTCGCCGAACTCAGCTATTACATAATTTAACTAAATATCCTTACATATAATTTTTTTGCTCTACTATCTATTCATATATAACATATTATTATTACATTACCATCTATATTTATAGAAACTCTTGATAAACGCTGGGTTGGGAGAGAGCACCAGGGTATCATTCAAGCTGAAACTGGACGATGGTTTGATTGACCGCCTGAGTCTAGAGAGGAACACTCGTAGTATCATTTTCTTGTCCTACGATTCGAAAGAGTGTGGTGCCGCGAGTTTCTCAACAGTTTCAGGGAGAGTGACGCGCCCTTCTCAGCCAGCCATCACTGTAGAACGCAATGTAGTATGTGCAAATTGTGACTGTTCGATTTGACTGGATCCCATATCGTTGGAAGGGAGATTCGTAATTTCCCGTGGATTTCCCGTGTAAGTGCTCTCTGCTTACGGGTCCACCCCGCCTCGACGCCCCAGCCCTTCATACGGCGATAGTGCGAATTCAGATCGGTGGCCCAATTTGATCTTGCTGTTAGGTGGAGCTTGCGTCAAGCCAAGGGCTGAAGAGGGGATGGTGGCTACCATACCATACATACATACATGCAAATTCAGAAATGTTCTCTTTTTGAACTTTGGAAATCTCTCTAGCATTTCTGGAAAGTTACATTGGGCTGTTTATTGCGGAGACTTCACATTGATAGCGCACCCTGAACTTCCAGAGAAGTTCTCTCGTAATTTCAAGGACGTTCTGAGCTTTGTGGAAGTTTGTTTCTGAATTTGTGAGCAAGGCATGAGATAACGCCCTCCTGGTTAGTTTCTTCCCTGAGCTTCGAGGAAAGTTTTATTTGCTCAGCGCGTCTGAGAAAACTCCAAAACTTCGGGAATGTGCCAAACTTCCAAGAAGTCATCTCCCTAAACTTCTAAATGAAGCTCTGGAAGTCCTCTCCTGATTTTATGGGGAAGTTCTGTCACTTAACTTCTAGGGAAATATAATCTTGAACTTCAGAAAGGTCGTTTGAGATCCTGAATTTTTTCGGTATATTCCTTCTTGAACTACTAAGAGCTTTTCTTTCTGTGCTTCAAGAAATCTGGGACTAATTTCGCAAAACACTTAACTCGTGGGTCGATTTGCTACAATCCCAGCGTGCAAATGTGTACTGCAAAAATAAGGCGTTTAGAAGTACCTTACGAAAAACCCGAGGTTCTGAGATTAATTTAAAAAACTCATCCCATTTACTACTGTTTCTGGAGTTTCCGTCTGGGTTTGCGAACTAATGTTTAGGATCACGAACGATCAAATGAAATTTACTTTTTGTTGTTCCGACTCAATCGGTTCATTGGACGGATCCTAATGAATTGAGCTCTTGGCTCTACCACTCTCTGTTAAGTTATATAAGTTTTTACTGGCTTCATGCCACAAAGCACTCTTACGATATCCACTTTACATTAAGTAGTTCAATGAGCTATTCAAACTGACGGTAATTTGTTTGTTTTTAATAAGATTAGAAATTTTTTGCTATATTTGCATATATTTTGCTAATAGACAAGCTATTAACCAAGAAAGTCGACGAAAACTCAATGTAACTTAGGACAATGCTTTATTTGCAGCGGAATTAGCCCCATAATATCCATATCGTCGATTATCGTTCGTTGAACGTGCAACTTATTTTCTGTTTAATAAGAATGTAAATTTTTGTTTTCTGACATATGTAAAATCTTTTCTACCACCAACTTTGAGCCACTGCATCCGTACCATTACTAAACTGGTAACATAATAACATTATCGGTATCTCCCAAAAAACAGAAGAAAATGAATCATCAACAGAAATAACGAACGAATCAATAAAATCTTTAAGCAAGCAGTGGTAGACACGCATACAATTGTACAGGTGACGATATTCTATGCTATGTTCATTCAATGCTACAACTTCCATCCGTTTCGGTTTGAAGGCAGAATGCCATATTACAGACGTGTGTCTGTAATTTACGAACTTTTAGTGCTGTGCGGAATTTTTCAACGATGCAGACATTTATGCAGACATTTTATCTGTCTTTGAACTTTTACAGACATTTTGAAATATTTTTAAATTTCAAATGAAAGAGTATTTCTGAAGTTCGGATTTAAAAATTAAAGGATCTGAACAGTATTGTGGGTCTGAAAGTTTTGTTGATTTTTAATATCATAGGTATCATTTAAAGTAGAAATCCTTGAAGAAACGAAAGCGGTGGGCCTTGGGGCAATGACCTCCCAGATAAGTACCACGTATTTCGAGGTAACATGGAGTCTTCAATATTGGTCCTTTGCCATTAAGTCACAACAAAAATCCAGTATCTGTGTCTAAATTATATACGACAAACTTACCGTTAAAAAGGGTTGCTGAGTATTTGCTCTAAGCCCAGTCATTTTGCCTCAGGGGACAGAACAACAGTAAAGTTCTGAGCTATTGAAAATTAATCTTAAAGCTCTGTATTTTCCAAAGTACTACTAAATGCATCATTTCTCAGTATATTTGTGCTAGAGATTTAGAAATATATTCCTGAATTAGTCCTAGATTCTAAAAGTATAGAAAGAAAAGACCCAAAATTTGGGTAAATCTGAAGAAAGTTAAAAAGACAAACCCCCAAAGCTTCGGAAAATAATTCCCAAGGAAGACTTCCTCAAAGTACAAAAACTTCTCAGGTAGACTTCTCAAGTGATAGAACCCAAGTAGTCCAAGCAAGCAGAACCTTCAAAATTTAGGACCAGACAATACTGAAGTTCAAGATCATACTCCTGCCAGATTTCCGGGGCCAGAACTTGGGGAACCAGGAGGACTTATCAGAGCTGGGACTGTGAAGTGGAGGAAAGACTTCTCTGAGTTCTCTTCCCTCTGATAAATACTGTCCTTAGTGATCTTGAACTCTCTGATGCAGTTTTGTTTTGAGAAGTCTTTCCCGAAAACTGAAATTTCTTTCCGTTACCTAGATTTTGGTCTTTTGAATCTGAAGTATTTCTGCTTTTAGTAGCCTCGGGGCTTTGCTGTTGTGGCAACCCTTGTTGGTTCTCAGTATAATTTGTGTTGACCCAATGATATGACAGCCAGGAGTTCAGTATGCGATACCATTGATAATCTTACCACTCATATTTCAGTTTCACTGATGTTAAAAAATCAGCAAAACTGTACTAGTCCTTTGGGCCACCGTCAGGCTTCAATACCTTTCGTGTCTCTTAAGCGGCATAATTCAAAATGTCTGCTAAATGTCTGCATCTGGTGAAAAAAATCTGTAAAACAGACGTAAATGTAACCGACAGTACACAGACGTAGCATGAATATCGCCTTGTGTTCATCGCTGCTGTATTGATTCACTGTTGATGATTCGACAATGTATTTTGGGAGATAGTTATGTACGGATGCAGTATTTTCCATCGGTAAACATATGTCAGAAAGCAAAAATTTATGCATTCTGTAAACAGCAATGTTCCGGCGAACGATAATCGACATGGTGTATGGGGCCAATCAAATGAATAGAAACGTGGAATCAGTTGAAGATTCTCGTCGACTTTCTCTTTGAATTAATATGCCGTAAACCCTAAATCTTATTAAAACAAGGCAAGTACCGTCGGCTGAATTCGTAGCGGGGTGATTATCATGGGAAAGCGGCATGAAACCAGCGCTTGAAGTGGTAGGCTCAATTCTGGGACTACATATCAATAACAAAGTAAATTTCATTTTATCGTTGTGATCTGGCATTTAGTTCCTCTGCGTGACAGGATGAGTTTTAAAATTAATCTCAGAACCCTGGAATGACGCTATTTGTGCATTTGCATGGATACGGACACTAGTCATTCCTTTATGAATTCAGAGAATGGGACAATTCAGATTCTCTTCCCGTGGGTACTTTCCATAAAAATCAGGAGACTACTGAAACTCATTTGAAGTTTAGGAGACAGAGTTCGTGGGATCTCTCCAGCGTCAGTGAAACTTTCCTTTTTCGTGGAAACTTCTCTGGAAAACTAATCAGAAGTTCCAAGGCACCAGCTCTTTAACTTTCAGAGATGAAGTTTCCCAAGTTCTTTCTGTTTGTAATGTAATATATTATGTAGCCACCATCCCACAGCTGAACAACAGCAAGATCAGATTATCAGCACGAATCCACGTCAGCCAGTATGATCAACAGTAACGTATTAAACTTAGGATGGCTCCTCCTGTGACCTCACTAAAACCTCCTCAGGCAGTCAATCAGCCATCTGCAGACTCCTCCCAACGTATTTATTAGCATATTTCTATAAATAGATGTAATGTAATAATAATATGTTATATGTAATATAGTAGGCATTATATGGGTATTTAGTTATGTTAAGCAAATTAATTAACCTGATGAAATCAATAATATTAAGACGTGTCTTCAGCTACACTGTATCACTGATAGTGACTATCTGGAATGTGAAGATCATCTTCCTTATTCATTAATTATAAATGTAATGGCGATAAACCATAATATTATATTATTACATGTATGACATATAGATAGTGAAGGCATTTATTTGATTGACTAGTATAATATGACAAAGATAATTGCTAAAATTTTGTGTGTAACTCTGTAATATTATATTTATGATATGCAATTAATGAATGATGAACGTAAATAGTGATGATCATTAAATGTTATATATTATGCCGCCCAATGGAAAATAATGAAGAAATTAAAGAAA